>JBBUKS010000029.1:7491544-7502833 GCA_038050645.1 Hedychium gardnerianum
CGAGTCCCAACAACTAAAAATTTCTTACTACTAAAGGATTGGTTTAATTCTTCAATAGAGAACCTAGGATCTTGGCTAGGGATCAAAGAGGTAGCCTCCTTTTGAACAGTCTTATGTTTCTTTTTCACTACGATTAAGAAAAAATACTATGAATAAACAGATTTAGATAAAGAAAAGAGGTATGAGGATGATTACTGAGGCATAGTCGAGATTCGAAGGACGTCGAGAGTCTCATAATGTAAGATATGGAAAATAAAATCATAAGTCTTAAAAATATGAAATAACCTAATGGAAATTTTTGGATTTTTTTTAATAAAATGGGGATTAAACCGAATTCATGCAGATTATTTAAAGTTATTTCTATTTAAGGTGGGAGTTGATAAAATCAATTAATCTAAGGTTTAATTAAAAACCCTAAGTTGAGCCTTTCAAAAACCTCCCTTGGTTTTTATTTTCTCTCCCAAAATCGCTCGACAACTCCTCTTCCCCGACTCACCACCGCCTACCCATTTTCTCTCGATCTTCTTCTTCTTCATTGTCGCAACTCCAAACTCAACCACCAGCCGCCAGCCAGGAGCTCGCTGTCGCCGGTCACCGGGACCAGTAGAGGCTAGACTCTGATTCCCTGTTCCCTCCCGAGCTCCTCTTCTCACAGCCTTCACCACCACACCTTCGCTTCGGCTATCATCGCAATTTGGAGTAGTTGCCGGTCAACCGCAATCACAATCGAGGTCACACTGCCAGGCTAGGTTAGATCCTTGCTTTCCCTTTCGTTGCTCCGACTTTGTTGCTAATACTCCAAATCCGGCCAACTATGATTTCCTTTGCTCCAGCCAGATCTAAGTTGCATTTGATTATTGACCTTGTTTCTACCACTTTAGAATCAACTCTGGCCAGCTACCGTTGCCTAGGTTAGAATCCGACCTCGACATTGGCAAATCCCTACTACTGGCATTGTTGGATTGCTGCTCCGGCCAACTCCCACCTTCGGCCACCCAGATCTCGCCTTCGGCCAACCCTAACAACTCAAATTGAGGTAAAATTATGGATGATTAATGGATCGGATTGGTTTTGGTTGAAGCTTAAGCATGGGTTTCTGATTTGTACAGTGTGATCGACAGTGTTCCAACCACTTTGACAATTCTGACAGCCACAACTCATTCAGGTAGGAGTCTATTAATGTTGAATTGAGGTTGTTATGGCATGGTTTAATGATTGAGGTTGTGGAGATATGTGATTATTGTCTAGTATTTGTTTTGTATCCTTGAATCATAGGAGGTGAACTTAAAATATGGAATACCTAAGTGTTGAATCTGTTATGCTTCTGATGTTGTAGTGTTGATCCTTTCTGGATTAGTTTATAAATGTTAAATTCAAATTGATGGATTATTTGGAATTGGAGAATTTCTGATGTAGCCTGAATCGGTTAGATTGTTATCATAGAATATAGTCGGGTGAATTAGCTAATATTGGAGTTCATTTTGCTTAAGGCTAGGGTTTGGATATGAAGGATGAAATGATTCTTGTTGATAGATGTTGATATGTGAAAGTCGGAATTTGTTATATCGGTTTGTGCTTAGTTACCCTTGAATTGTTAGAAGTGAATTATTGGATGAAGATTAGGAATCTAGTTGGTTTACCTTGGTTGATATTTCGTTTAGCCATCTTTAAATACTTGGATTGATGATAAGAGGGGTTGATGTATACCTAAGTATTGTTGAATTGATACTATCTTGTTAGATTTACCTTATATGTGAAGTTAGTATCAATTATGTTTGATATTTATCCTATATGGAGTGGTTTTGTTAATTTAGTTGGAATACCAAACCTCTTTATGAATTTGGAGTAACGAATCTCTAAACCAGAACTGGTTCCATTCGATCCGCTAACTAGATGTTTAACTCGTATAATATTGCTAGTGAGTTTGCTACTAGTATTAGTTTAGTACTTATATATATTTCATATTTCTACTTATAGGCTCAAGATACGAAACAGAGCACTGACTTTGAGGATTTCTATAGCATGATCTACTCTTGAGGCAAGTACTTCTATCCTTGTTTCTTTTAGTACATTGTACTTGGCGCATAAGTATTATAAATTTAATAGGTAGTTTGAATTACTTTAAATTTATTCATATTATTTCTTGCTTAGGATGCTTATATGCTTGATCTTGAAATTAATCTATTTTGATTGTCCATGCAGTCTCGTATTTTGATTATCCATGATTGATAGTGGTACACACATATGTGGTGTGTATCGCAGTTGAGTGCATGCATGTATGGTATGCATTCATAAGTCGTTACACAAGTGTATGGTATGTTTCATAGAAATTAAATTCATGTGATGTTTATGTCATTTTATTATTGGATATATTGTTGTCTCGTGCATACATGTATGGTGTGCATTGTAGGTCATTATACACGTGTATGGTGTGTTTCATAGGTGTCTGTCTATGTGAGTTTGTTATACTGCGATATGGTGTATATTTATATGTGATGCTTACATATTTGTGTGATGCTCATTTCATTATGCATTGCATACTATTGCATCTTGACGACCATTGTCTCCCTTGTGGTCGAGAGAGTCGTCAGTCATATTCCTGCCAACTCGACTACTTAGGTAGTGGTCTGGAGTGGAGCAGTTTGTCTTGTCGTGCCGCTCGCCAACTTAGGTAGTGGTACCTGGAGTATCATGAAGACAGAGACCTCTTGTTGTAGCTAGATAGCTACCTTATATCCTCACCACTCGACCACTCAGAGTAGTGGTAGTTGGAGTGCGTTCAGTGTCACCATCCCGCCCCCTCAGCCACACAGATGTCGTGGTAGTTGGAGGGGTACGTCGGAGTGACCATGCTTTGCATATGCATTTGATGTGTGCTGCATATGCATTTGATATCTGCTGCACTTGCATGTCATCATTGTGCACTTGAGGGATGTATATGTATATTTATGACTCACCTATGTCTGTGATAGCTCCCATAGGTTGGACTTAGGTTTTATACTTAATATTAAACTGTGTTAGAATAGTTGGTAGTATTGTTATGTTAGTTGGAGATTTGAGTTATATACCTGTAGAGTTGATCATATGTACAATACTTGGACATATATACATGGTAGAATTCTTCCCATAAGACTGTATGTACCTTGGTTCCTTATTGATATATTTATCATACACTATTTTTCTTATACCTGCGGAGTCATTTGGACTCACTTCTCTTTTGTTATGTCTATTATTTTCAGGTATCAGATAAACGATCTATATTATCGCTGAGAGATCCTGTCTACCTGTCCTGCGACTCATGGAGGGTTTTTTTTCATATTTTTAGTTTCTTTACACTTTATTCATTTTGTTTTTGCACTTATGCTGTAATAAGTGAAATGTGTTGTGGGATTTTGGATTTCTGTTTGATATTTGTTTTGGACTGTTTGTTGTGATGTTAAGCCGTGTCAGCACGCACTTTATGTTTTATCTGCATGTGGTTTGTTTTCTTATATGTTCATCTGTTAGTTGTATATTTGCGTGGTGTTGATATTTTTATCAACTGTGTGATTGTGCAACCAAAATATGTGATTGTCATAAGGGGAGTGCTGTCCATTTTCAATGGATAAATATACTCTCAATGCGTGACAGAAGTCATGATTATATATTATATTTAAAAATAATGTATAAGAACTAAGAAATAAGAATACATTTATAAGAAATAAATAAATAATAAGAGGGGAAAAGAAAAAAAGTTTAAGGGATAATCAAGAAATTTATTTATCAATCTTTACCTTCAATCAGTAGTTGTACACGAACAATAACTTTCTTGAACAAACATACTAAAGGGTTCTTTGGTTTGGTTTTGCTAACAAGAGAATGTTAGCTCCGACAGTGAGCGATGGTGGATAGCAACACTTGTTGCGTTGAACAACAAGCAATAGTTTGAGTAAGGAGAGGAAGACGGCCGAAGGGATTATTATAAATCATTGTTATTGATGTGAAAAGAGAAATTGTTATTGTGAAGAGAAGAAATAAAAACTTACTACTCTTACCACTTGCTATTGGTGTCTGGAAAATGAAGAAAGTTGGTTATTGTTGGTTGGCTGGAAAAAGAAAAAGAAAAAAATAATTTTTGTCGAAGAAGAATATAACAGAAGACAGAAGGGAGAAAATAAAGGGGGAAGAAAAAAGGAGAAGTTGGCATTGTAAGATTGTGGATTGTTTTGTGAGGAGAGAAAAAGAGAAAAATCGAATTTTTTTTTTTTTAAAACATCCTAATTTATTTTAAATTGACTGAATTAATTTAACTCGTGAATTTGATTCGGTTATAACTTGACCAAATTAAAGTCTAAATCAATCTTGATTTGAACAAATGTAATCCTTATTTTCATATCTACTCTATGATTTAGATTGGACCCAATCTGATTTAAATTATATATTTTCATTTTATGTTCGACGATTCAATTCGTTTGTTTAATTTAAATTTTAATATTTAACATAATTTATAGTAAATTGATCATTTTAAATCTATCATAAGATTAATTTTTGGGCCTTCTAGAAAATGAGCCCGAGGCAAGCGCCTCTTGGACCTCACTTCATGTTCGGGTCGGAGTAGGGCACACAATAAGCCCCCACAAATCTTTGATTATATATAACTAATCTTCCAATTCGATCAATGAATACCAAAAAAACAAAAAAAATCATGAAACTTCATCTATGATTCCTTCCCAAGGTGAAACTCTTAGCAATGGACATCGTCCTCAACACTTTTCTGGCAAGAGGTTGCCACAGCTACATATATGCATAAGTGGAACACTGACTCTTTATCCATCTCATAGTGATTTTTTTCTTAATCTTTTTCTCTATGAGATCTTAAGTCAACTAAAAAAATTATCCATTAGAGGATAAAGTTCATTACAACAATTATCTGAGTGAACTAAATTTTTTTGAATTGATGATTGGACGAGATAATAAATGCAGGTATGATAGTGCTAAAGCTATATTTTGATTTTTGAGAAAATTTTGAGTTTATACTGGCTTTTTTGACAAAAAACACACACCATTTGAACCTCTTGAACATTGATGGATTAGTTGATTAGCAATTATCCTCTTCTCAGGCAGATCAATTGTTAAATGGATGGACGTGAGAAAATGGTTTACAAGCACGAGGGGATTAAAATAAGATAACCCTTTAGTCATTTTTAATTTTTTTGAAAATTCATATCAAACTTTTCGAAATGATTAATCCTGAAAACAATCGATCAGTCCTACAAATTTTTTTTACTGATCATCAAAATAAATCAAAAAACACTCATAAAAATTCATCCAAATAATCAACTTTCTTAAAATTATCGTCTCACTAGTACAAGATTAAGATTTGAGATTGAAATATAAAAGGCGTTTCATGATGCACAAGGAAACCAAGAATTAAGATTAGTTCTGGTAAAAATTGAGTTGTCCCTAGATTCTAAATTGTAACGCGAGACATGCACTGAAAGATGATTTAACAACTTCAGAGTGACCTTGGGAAGACTTGTGAGAATCATTTCTTTTTTCTAGATGTAATTTTGATATATAATATGCTGAAATTTAGTATAAGAACTTGACATTGCTTTTATTGTAAATTTATTTGACAAATGTCTAATTTTGATATGAATCACTAGACTTAAACATCATTTTCAACTAGAAGTTGGGTCTCCGTCGCTTGGCTTCAACTTCACTGAATCCTTATGTGGCAGTCACTACATTTACAGTTCCGACACTATTAAGCCACATAGAGTTCAGTTGTGTATTAAGAAAATTGAATTCATAACATAAGCAAGTGAATTACCTACCTCACTATACCAGCCATTGGACTAGAAAAGCAAGTGAATTCATAACATAAGAAAATTGAATTCATAACATTTCACTTAGCAGCATGGTCATTCCATCTGTACTCAATGTAGTAGCCATTGGATTTGGACTTAGACAGCAAAGCAATTTCACGGTTTTTCACCAGCATACATAAAGACAACACAATTAATATAAGGAGTTAATGTGACAAAAAGATAATTGTGATAACTAAAAAAGTCCACAAAGCCTCAGTGAGAAGTCCAATCAAAGAGAAGCTCAAAAGACTTGGCATTACATCACAGGAACATACAGGTAACTCATCCTATCACCATGCGTCAGTGGATCTGGAAGTAACAACAAAGAATATATCAAATGGGAAAAGCTGAGTGAGAATGTAACAATATATAATAGAAAGAAAAGAGTGAGAAGTAGGATATCACATGCAACATTTTCACATTTATATCACCATAAGTTTATCATTATTTTCCATCACTCGTTAAGCATAATTCTCACTTTTTTAGGTGTTCCACTGGTTTATATATATTATGCGTGAAACCCATAAATTTCTCCTGCTCTCTAACACTATCGAGAGGAGCATCATTTGCGCATAATGTGGATAAAACCATTGCAGCACTAGGAACAACAAAATGCAAAAGAGTGTAAAATCCCACAAATTTTTTAGATTAAAAAACAAGAAAATAGGGAAGTAAGCAATAGTATAGGATTACTCCATTATGTTTTCCAACCCCAACGACCTAAACCAGCCCCCACTCTCAAGTTAGGTGGAGAGACCACCATGGTGAAAGGATTAGCCAATTCTTTGGTAATTTTCCAAATGAAAACTCAACCTAATAGATGCTTTAATAAACCAAGTGGGTCAAGAGTGTTCTAGGAAGTTCCCTCACTTATTCATCCAAACTTTATGTATCTTGAAAGGTTATTCCCTCACTTATTGATCAATAAAAGTTCAAAATTGTTTAAATGTGCACGTTCAATCTATCCAAGTGTGCCCAACTGTCCGAAACCATTTGCATTGATTCACAATGATTGAGGACCCTCTCAAATAAAAATTATTAATGGGGATCGGTGGTTTGTGACATTTGTGAATAATCATACAAGCCTCACTTGGGTTCTCCTTATGAAAGAAAAGTCAGAGGTTGATAGAATATTCAAAACATTCAATTCTGTGGTCCAAACACAATTCAATACCATCAATTCAATTCTAGGTAAACACTTGTCTAGACAAGGAATTGTCCAAGTAAGTTCATGTGATAATACCCCAACAAAATGGAGTGGCTGAGACAAAAAACCATCATTTATTGGAAGTAGCTTGATCTCTTATATTTTCTACTAGTGTTCCAAAATATCTTTGGGGAGAAGTCGTTCTTAGTTCTACATGTCTCATAAATCGAATGTCATCTCGTGTCGTAAAATTTGAAACACCATATCAAGCCCTAATTAAACTTTTTTCCTCGTGCTCAGATTCTTTCCTCTAATCTTCCTTTTAAAATTTTTGGGTGTTCTGCATTTGTTCATGTATACCCTCAAAATAGGAGTAGACTTGATCCAAGATCCACACAATGTGTCTTGATAGGTTACTCCACAAATAAAAAAGGATACAAGTGTTTTTGTCCTAACATATGGAAAATATTTGAAACAATGGATGTGGCATTCTTTAAACAAAATCCTTATTTCCCTAATCCTGAAATTCAAGGGGAGCATTAGAGAGATATTTAACTTTGGAGTTGGGATTCTTTAGTACTAGAACAACCAGAAATCAGCCTAAATAAACAGCTTGAAAATTTGTCACTAAGTCTAGTCCGTGAACCTAATCTTACTTCATCTAAATCTTTATCTAAGCCTCACCCAAACCTCACCAGTTCTCGACCAATATTCCTCCATCAAGTCTATCCAATTCGCTGTTAGTTTCTAGAGAACTTCAAGTATTTACCAAGAGGAAAAAGTAAACTCAAGAGGAGATTGAGAATTTAGCGCATCTCACACCTGTCCATGAACTTGAACTGGACCCAATTACTGTGGAATTTAGCACAGGAGGTGAGAACAAACCAGAACAAAAAGGATCAGAGATTCAAGTTATAGATGACTTGGAATTACCTATCACCTTGAGGAAAGGTACTCAAATCTGTACTGAACATCTGATCAAGAACTTTATATCATATGCAGGTCCATCGAGCATTTATTTCAAGGATTCAAATTCCAGCAAATATTCAAAAGGCTCTAAGTCATCTGAGTTGGAAAGAAGCTGTTCAAGAGGAGATTATGGCCTTGGAGAAAAATGGAACATGGATTATTAGTGAACTCCCACCAGGAAAGAAAATTGTGAGTTGTAAATGACTTTTTATTGTGAAATATAAGGCAGAGACAGGCTTAAGGCCCAATTAGTAGCAAGGGGCTATACTCAATCCTTTGGTGTTAATTAATAGGAGACCTTTGCTCCTGTTGCGAAGCTCAACATCGTTCGAATACTCCTCCCATTAGCAGCAAACTTGGACTAACCACTTCATCAGCTTGATATAAAGAATGCTTTTCTTGATGGAGATCTTGAAGAGAAAATCTACATAGAGATTCCTTCAGGTCTCCAAATAAGCAACTGCAACAATAAGGTGTGCAAGTTATTCAAGTCTCTGTATGAACTTAAAACAATCTCCATGTGCGGGGTTTGGCAGGTTCTCACGGTCAGTAAAAGAACATGGATTTGCTCAATGTCAAGTCGATCATACTCTCTTTGTGAAGTGCTCTCCTGAGAATAAACTAGCCATCCTCATTGTATGCGTAAATATCATTCTAACTGGAGATTTTGAAGAAGAGTTATTGAAGATTAAACGATCCTCGGCAGAAGAATTTGAAGTAAAAGACCTTGGTCCTCTACGGTACTTTCCAAGTATGGAAGTGGCTCGATAAAAAAGGAGAATATTGTAAGTACCCCGGGATAATTTTGATGTGATCAACCGAGTTAGGTTAGGTCCTGTGTTGTTTTGATCCTTGTGTCTAAGTGTGCAGGAACATAGGAACACAAGAAGTCGAGCGGAAGACACAGTGGACGAGAAAGATGACACGAGAAGCGAGTTGACGAGCTCGGTGCATTCGAGGGACGAGAAACTGTGGAAGAGTACACCGATGGAGCGAGAAGGACGCGGTTTGAGGAATGCGAGATGAGAAGGACGTGGTCTGAGGGACAAGAATCCAGGGAGGAAGCCTGCTCGAGGAGAAGGTCTGAGTTGGGTTTAGGTGATCTCAACTCTGGACGACTAGACAATCACCCAAGGTGACCAGAGAAGACCCGAGGCGCCCCTATGTCTCGGAGGCGCCTCGGAAGAAGAGGCGCGTGAGACGCCTCGATACGATGGAGGTGCCTCAAGCGCCCAAATGATGGAGGCGCTCCCAAGGGTCGGAGGCGTCTCACCCGCCATTTGGATGGAGGCGCCTCTGAGCAATTGAGGCGCCTCCGATCATCGTTGATGACCCGCCACAACGGATTAGATCTGGAAGCTGAGTCAACTCAACCGAGGCACCCCCAACTCTTGGAGACGCCCCCAGCGCTGCCAGATCACCAATTGATCAGTTTTGATCCATTGGAGGTACCCTCAATCAATGAATGCGCCTCCGTGACTGTCACGTCAGCAAAATGGTCACCTCAACCATTTTGTTATAAATAGAGGCCGTGTCCTCTCGTTTATAGGATCACATGTGTATTTTCAATTCCAAACTTTTGTTTCTTAATTGTCTGAGTTTTTCATGTCCGTAAGAGGCTACTCCGCCCGAAGGAGTTCTTTAGTGCTTCCACTTGTCTTGGATTAATAACCTCCCCGGTTGTAACAAAGTAAAAATCTATGAGCCTCTTCCTTTCTTTTATGTTATTTATTTTTAATTACTTGTGTATGTCCTTGCTAAGTTCAAATAGCAAGAGAAAGCTTTAATTTTATTTGCAGGGCTATTCACCCCCCTCTAGCCGACCAACCCAATCCTACACTGACAAGTTAAGGTTGACCTAGGCAAAGGTAAAAGTCCTGACAGGTTAAGGTTGACCTCCATTCGACGTTTCCAAAGCGCGAACTCCCCCTCGAACTTTAGCGGGTAGATGCTTGATCTGGCCATCTTCTTGTTGCTTTAGTTGGCGGTTAGTCCTTCTAAAGCGGTTTGGCTCTGATACCATTTGTTGGATCTGGTAGATCAGCTAGAGAGAGTGAATAGTCTGCAATAAAAATTAAACTTCTGTTGCTATCGAACTAAGCAAGGACACACACAAATTAAGCCAAAAGAAATAACAAAAAAATAAAGTAAGAGACTCAGAAGTTACTGGATTACAACTTGGGTGATTGTTAATCCAAGACAAATGAAAGCACTAAAAACTCTCTTGTGAAGGCGGAGTAGCCTATTACAAACTTTGAAAGCTTAGACAATGAAAAGTAGAAGAATATGGAAATGAATACAAGTGTGTTATGCTAGAATAGAGGATGAGGCCTCTATTTATAGTATTTTGGTTGAAATGACCGTTATTCTTGTAGGATTGAGTGCACGTGAGAGGGGGGGGGGTGAATCTCGTGTTTAAAATTTTCTTTTTTTATTTTTTTAAAAAATCATTCGGGAATTTGAGTGCGCAGCGGAAATCAGAATAAAAAATAAGCAAAAACTCAGTAGATTTTACTTGGTTCAGAGCCTTCGTTGACTCATACTCTAAGGCCCACAACTCTTCGGATCGTATCATTGGGAAATCTATTAAAATCCTTTTCCGGGTAACCTCCGAAAAAGTAATCGAGTATAATATGAGGGAACTTTAACAACCCTACACTTTCCTATGCAATTACAGAAATGAATTATAATAATAAGCGTTACCAACACGGAAGATGAGCACATGTTGAACTCGTGTGTTGGTGAGAATTTTGCTGCAGAAAAATGATTACGGTGTAAGTCTGATGCAGTAGGATTGTAGTATAACAATTTTGGAGCTTCGGGGTAGCAGTATGAAGTCAAAACAATGTTTGAAAGAGTTGTACAGAGCTACAAGTCGAGATGCTATAATATAGCTCGTTGAGGGCGCCTCCAACGCTCTGGGGCACCTCCATTGGGGATGATCGGATTCGATAAAGCCGCTGCTTATCCACTCTGAGGCGCCTCCAAGCACTCCAGGGCGTCTCCATCAGCTCTGCGCGTCAACAGCGCTTATCCAGGCGCTGAGTCGCCTCCATCCATCCGAGGGGCCTCCAGTGCCTCTAGCGCCCTCCAGCGCCCTCCAGCACTGAGGCGCTCCCAGCGCCCTCCAGCGCTGAGGTGCTCCCAGCGCCCTCTAGCGCTTCCAGCGCTGAGGCGCTCCCAGCCATTCAAGGCGCCTCCAGTGTTGAGGCCCCATCACACTGAGGCGCCTTCAAAGCTGGAGTATTGTTCATTCAAAGCTTTAACTCCTCCAAAATATATTAGTACAAAATACCTGCAAAAAGGAGTTAGCATATAAAATAA
>JBBUKS010000029.1:7502933-7516415 GCA_038050645.1 Hedychium gardnerianum
CCGGTTGCTTGGAGGTGCCTCAACCGACCGCTGAAGACTCGTTGCAGCGGATGAGATCTGAAAACTAAGTCAGCCCAACCAAGGTGCGCCTAACTCTTGGAGGATCCCCCAACGCTGCCAGATCAGCAATGGATCAATTTCGATTCATTAGAGGTGCCCCCAATCAATGGAGGCGCCCCCATGACTGCCACATCAGCAAAATAGTCACTTTAACTATTTTGTTATAAATAGAGGTTGTGCCCTCTTGTTTTAGAACATCACACTCTATTCTTTCAACTCTACTTGTAATTTTCTAAGTATGTGCTTTCAACGCTATAAGAGGCTACTTCGCCTGAAGGAGTTCTTTAGTGGAGCTTTCACTTTCCTTATATTAACAACCACCCCAGTTGTAACCAAGTAAAACTTTTGTGCCTCTTTTCTTTTATGCTTTATTTATTTTATTAACTAGTGTGTGTCCTTCCTTAAGTAAGAAGCAAGAGAAAAGAGTCTTATTTTAATTTGCAAGGTTATTCACCCCCTCTAGCCGGTACAACTACGTTCCTACAATTGGTATCAGAGGTCGGACGCCTTAGAAGAACTAACCACTAACTAAAGCAACAATAAGATGGCCAGATCAAGCATTCACTCACCTAAGTTTGAAGGGGAGTTCTCGCTATGGAAGCGTCATATGGAGGTATTTTTTAAAATAGATTTTGATATATTGTTAACAATTATATACAGTTTTGAAGCACCAAAAGATGAGGAGGGAAAAGACAAAGAAGAATATCTCTAAACTAAGAAGCAGCAAACAGACTTCGTGGCTAACGGAAAGGCAGAGTTCCATCTTCTAGGCGTTCTACCACCCAGGAAGTCAACTAGATCGACACATACAATTCGACCAAAGAACTCTGAGAAAAGTTCCTGGAGCTCTATAAAAGAACCTCGGAGGCCAAACTAGCAAGACGAAACCTGCTCAGAAATCAACTAACGAATCTCCGGATGGAAAAAGGAGAAAAGGTGGCTCAAGTACATGCAAAGATCAAAGAACTGATCACCAAACTCACCAACCTAGGAGAAACAAAATTGAATCGGGATTCGCTAAGGTATGCTTTAAACGCGTTCCCGAGAACTCAAGATTGAGCATCCATCATCGACTCCTACTACATCTCCAAGAACCTAGAGGTATGTACCTTAGAAGAGTTATTTTCTACTTTGAAATTACATGAGTCTCGATGCACGAGACGAAAAGAGAAGGACATCTCGAATTAGAACTTAGCCTTGAAAGACAAGAAGGACGAACCAGACTCAGAATCTTCAACTAACGAATAAGAAGAAGCTTATATGGTAAGAAAGTTCAATAAGTTTTTTAAAACTAACAATTTTAATAAGTCACAGGTCAAGAAGCTTCTACGGGGGAAAAGAAAAGTAAGGTTACAATTACAACGAAGGACATATCAAGGACAACTGTCCCAAGGTGAAGAATAAAGAATAGGAGAAAAGATCTAGAAGAGTCAAGCATCAGAACCTCAAAGCGACATGGGATGACTCGTCCTCAGAAGAATCCAAGACTGAAGAATATGCTGGACTAGCACTAATGGCCAATCACTAAGAGGAGAGCATCGATGAATGGGGAGGTACTTCCGAAGAAAGCAGCAGCGAAGGGGGAGCATCTAACTACGAATCTGACATGATAAGTGAGGTACGTAAGCTTCCTCCTAAACAATTATATGACGGAATTAAGATGTTATATAGATCGTTGTGCAAATTAAAAATCAAATATGTGGCATTGAAAAATGATAATGTTAAATTAAGAATTAATTTAGCAAATGCATATCTACTACTTGATTTTGATAAACTTAAAAATAAAAATATAAAATTAAAAGAAGAAATAGAAAGATTGAAAAAGAACCCTGCATGCTTAAATTCAAATATTCTTCATGTTTAAAATTTTAAATATTCTGGAGGACTAAGTTGATATGTAAGAAACCATAGGGACCAAATTAGAAAAATATCACATTTTGATATTCCTAGAAAATATTTGATAAATTCAGTAGATAGAAATTTGTATTAGGTTCCAAAATCATGTTTAGCTAATTAATTATCTTTATATGCATGCTAGAAAATAAATTTTTTAAGTTATTAACATTTTGTTTGTGAAATTGATTTTCTTTGTTTAAAATAAATGTCTCGAAAATCTGTTCGAATTTTTATTCTAAATTTTTTAGTGTGATAGAATTTCATGATTTCTATTAATATAAAAAATCTCGTGAATTTTTATTCTAGAATTAGATTGGTTATTCTAAAACTTCACAAAAAAATTTCTAAAGTTAAAAATAATTTTCAAATTATTTTTGAAAAAATTGTGTTTTAAAAAATCAATTTTCCCTTATTATTTAGTATTTTTTTTCCCCATGATCAAAGGGGGAGAATTAAGGTTAAGGGGTAATTAATTGTAAATTTTTTGAGTACTCTATTGTAATTTCTCTTTTATAGTTAAACTGTTATAACTTTATATTATGTTTACCCTAACTTGAACTAGGGTTGATACACATCAAAAAGGAGGAGATTGTAAGTACCCCGAGGTAGTTTTGATGTGATCAACCGAGTTAGGTTAGGTCCTGTGTTGTTTGATCATTGTGTCTAAGTGTGCAGGAACTTAGGAACACAAGAAGTCGAGCGAAAGACGCAGCGGATGAGAAGGATGGCACGGGAAGTGAGTCGACGGGCTCGGTGCATCTGAGGGATGAGATGTTATGGAAGAGTACACCGGTGGAACGAGCAGGACGCGGTTCGAGGGACACAAGGCGAGAAGGATGCGGTTTGAGGGACGAGAAGCCGGGGAGGAAGCCTGCTCAAAGAGAAGGCTGGAGTTGGGTTCGGGTGAGCTCAACTATGGATTACTGGACAATCACCCAAGGCGACCGGAGAAGACTCAAGGTGCCTCTGTGTCTTGGAGTCGCCTCGGAAGAAGAGGCGCGTGAGGCACCTCTGTGCGATGGAGGCACCTTAAGAGCTCAGACGATGGAGGCGCCCTGGAGTCACTAAGGTGACTCACCCGCCAGTTTGATGGAGGCGCCCTGGACTCTCGGAGGCGCCTCACCTGCCAGTTTGATGGAGGCGCCCTGGACTCTCAGAGGCGCCTCACCCACCTGAAGAACAGAGGCGCCCTCGTTACTTGGAGGCGCCTCAACCGTCTGTTGAAGACTCGTTGTAGAGGATGAGATCTAGAAGCCAAGTCAGACTAATCGAGGCGCCCCCAGCACTGCCAGATCACCAATGGATCAATTTTGATCCATTGGAGGCACCCCCGTGATTGTCACATCAGTAAAACGATCACCTCGACCGTTTTTCTATAAATAGATGTTGTGTCATCTCGTTTATAGTATCACACTTGTCTTAACTACTATAATCTTCATATTCTTGTACATCAACGCTGTAAAGAGGCTACTCCGCCTAAAGGAGTCTTTTTAGTGGAGCTTTCACCTGCCTTGGATTAACAACCTCCCTGGTTGTAACCAAGTAAACTTCGAGCCTCTTTTTCTTTGTATGTTTAATTTATTTTATTATTAATGTGTATATTCTTGCTTAAGTAAGAAGCAAGAGAAATAATTTTAATTTTTCTTGCAGGGCTATTTACCCCCCTCTAGCAAGCCCAACTCGGACCTACAAATATTTGTCTCTCAACAAAAATACACCCCGGATTTACTCAAAGAGACCGGTATGCTAGGATGTAAACTTACAAGCATCCTATGAAACTTAAAAAGAAGTTAGGGCGTGAAGAGGAAAGAGTTCTAGTAGACAAGGAAAGATATCAACACTGAGTGGGAAGACTCATTTATCTATCTCATACTCGACGTGACATTAGTTTTGCAGTAAGTATCGTAAGTCAATTTATTAATCGTCTAACAGAAGAGCACATGGAAGCCGTGTACCGAATTCTCAAGTATCTGAAGATGACTCCAGGAAAAGGGTACTATTTAAGAATAATGAATGTAGAGATATAGTTCTATACTCCGACATAGACTAGGTAGGAAGCTAGGTTAACAAGAGGTCAACTAAGGGTATTGGTCGTTCATCTGAGGTAACCTTGTGACTAGGAGAAGTAAGAAACAGTCTGTGGTTTCGAGAAGCAGTGCCGAGGCTGAACTAAGAGATTTAGCCATAGCAACCACTATTAGCATCGCAAAGGATCTAGTTCATCATGACATAACAAAATATGTGGAAATTAATCAACATTTCATAGCTGAGAAGATTGAGAACTCGGAAGTGCAGTTGATCTACACTCCTACACGAGAGAAACTCGCAGACATCTTAACAAAGGCACTGCTAGGACCTAACTTTGAGGAACTATGTAACAAGTTGGGCATGCACAACCCAACTTGAGGGGAGTGTTGAATTTCCCTCAAAGTTAGCCTATTTAGAATTAAATTTGAATTTTCCTATATTGGATAATCTGGATTTTATCCTATAATCTGGATTTTCCTATATGGGATACCTTAAGTTTAGGATGATAATTAATGGTAATTTCGTTCCTTGTTTTTAGGATTTGTTACTAAGTTCAGCCATGTAAATCATTTATATATTATATTAGGATGTATTATTCTCCAATTGGAGCAATGAGAAATAAGTTCATTCTTCCTAAAAAATCTTCAGTTGTCAAAGCTCAGACTTTCCAAACAAAAATAAAAGTTGGCAATTAGCTTTGTACATAGTCCACTATATTGATGAAAATAACGCTCAAGTTAAAGTTCAATTCGTAGGATCTATTGAATTTGTATGTCATTCTTGTTTTAGTATTATATTAAATTAAACATTTATGATAACTTTGATTTTAGTGTCAATTTTAAATAATGTTTGCTTTACTTTAAGATCAGTTGTGATAAATTGACTTATCCTTTGATTCTAGAATTGTTGAAAAGTTTGTATTGGATAAGTGTTTGAAAAAAGGAAATCCGTGCTGTTAAAAAGTGTAAGGTTGGCTCGGAGAAATTTAGGAAAACTTAATAAAATCATGCAGATGACAAACATACTGGGTTAGGAGATCGACACTCTTGCTAAATTCGTACAAGAATATAGTGTTGTTGACTCGCAAAGTATCCCTAATAGTCATGAACCAAGTATACTTGTCCAAAGGTGAAATTGCACAAGATAGGGTAACATTCCCCAATGTGTAGGTTAACCTTCTTGATTCGTTTTGGAGTGTGACTATTAAAATTGTTATACACGTCTTAATTTGAGTCACAAGTATTGTGTAGAATCTCTTCTAAGTTAAGGACCAATAAGAAATATAGTGTTAATTAATTTTTCAGTTCAGATTGTTGTTCTAAGCATGGTTTAAAGTTTCGGTCTAGATCAGAATGATACGATTTTGGTTTCGTATAGTACCGTACCGATATAGTTTCGGTATTTTTTAAATATAAAATATATTAATTAAAAAATAAGATATTTAACATAAATATTAAAAAAATAAACAATATAAAAAATAATCTTTTAAAAAAGAAAAAAAATGAAAATAGATAAATAAAAAATTTATTATATTTTTTAAAATCAAAATAAATGAAATATAAAATTAATTAGATAACTTTATTAGGGTTTAATAAAGTCTCTTTAGATCATCCTCATCATAGCTAGGAATTGATTAAAATAATTAACCTAAGTTTTAATTAAAAAAAACCCAAAACTCGACACCCACTCGCGACATCACGATCTCGTGCAACTCCGGCACTGCCGCAGGGATCACACTACTCCTCCGTGGCACGACACCTCCGCTCCTGATGTGGAGGTCGCGCAACGCCTCCGCTGCTGTCGCGATGTCACGGGACCCCTCCACTATGGCCGCGGGGTCGAGCGACGCCTCCTGGCTGTCATAGGGCTTGGTGCTAGGGTCGTGCCGGTGTCGATTGGCGGGCAGAACGAAATGTTTCATCCGTTTTGACCGGCTTGGCACAATATTTTAAACCATGGTTCTAAGTTTTAATTTATAATCCTACTCAGTAAAAATTACTCTTTGCTATATTATTGATTATCAGTCACGTCTAAAAGGAAATAAATTCTTGTCATTATGACAAACATTTATTAAATCTTAGACTATATTTTGGGAAATTTACCCAAAGGCACCCTTCTAAATCAGGAATGACCAAACAGTGCAATAGTAGTTATTATTTACAAAATAATATCCAATTGCTAGAATACCCTAGATAACCAAGGCACATGCACAGCATGCTGTCATATTTTCATGAAATAATTTTTTAGATGCAAGAAAGCATCAATGTTCCACTTGGAATGTTTAGAAGCTGATAATGGCCTAATTTCTAATTTTAAAGATGCAAGATGATTTGTAGATCAGTTTATACTTTAAAGATTGATGCAGAATGAAACACATGTTGCATTATAATTGAATTTTTATCAAAATAAACTCTTTTGGGCATAAGAAAACATTAAAGTTCTACATAGGGTGTCTAAAACCTTAAAACGGTCAAAAAAAAAAAAATTGCAAGCTGCCAACTTTGTTTAACAATGATGATCAAGTCAAAAGGACTGAGGTTGAAGTGACAGAAGTGGGACTGTCGATGTGGGATCGATAGGATCATTGATTATCTGCAAAATGGGAAGTTACATAAAAACAAGAGCCAAGCCTACAACTAAACCCCTCCAAGTTCAATCCACAAAGTCAACTTAGATTTGTTAAGGTACTATACTAGAGGTCATTCTTGATTCCACACCTGAGATGTCTCCACTAAGAAGAAGCTTTGTAAGTGTTGAGAGAAATACATGAGGCATGTGTGGAAATCACATCAGTGCACAGAACTTGGCATTTAAAGAAATCAGGGCAGGATACTTATGGAAAATCCAGAGGGTCAAGGTTGCTGACTTAGTGACGAGATGTAGGTTATGTGAGAAATTTGCAGGAGTTTGAAAGTCAACTGTGGAGTTATCGACCTTAGAGAGCGTCAGACCCTTCTACCAATAAGGTATGGGCAATTTCAAAGAAAGACTAGAAGAAGTTTCTGTGGTGGTGGTTGACCACAATTCTAAGTAGGTATGGGTTGAACCAGTCTAAAACATAATCAGAAGCAGATGAAAATCTTCTTGTGCCGTAATATCACCACCAGATTCAATATTCCAAAACTCCTCATAACAGACAACAGGACTCAACTCTCAACTCAGGAGCAGCAACTTCAAGAAGTATTAAGAAAACAAATAAAGCTTAAGTTCATTTTTATAGCATATTAAGCAATAAATAGCGAAACCGAAAAAAGTGTGCATTTTGGTTACCTTCAGTAGGTTTTCTCATATTGTTTCTAGAAAAGGCATCTCGATTGGCCCGCAAAAAATTTTAGTGACCAAGTGGGGCCCACCTAAGATTGCTAGATGTTCATAATTTTCTGGGATTAGCAAGCTACTATCGTTGTTTCACTCCAATATTGCAAGACATTTGACTCAATTAACTAGGAAAGTGTCAAATTCATTTCAAACAAGGTTTGTGAAGCTAATTTCGAGAGCTCAACAAAGACTAGTTATTGCTCCCACCCTCATCATTCTCACGAGTGAAGATGGATTTGCCTTCTACATAGACGTGTCTAACCAAGGTTTTGGTGTAATTTTGATGCTACGCGGGCAAGGGGTGGCTTATGCCTCCTCCAGGCAATTGAAAGACCACGAGTGAAACTATCTAGTACTTGGAGCTAGTAGCCAGTAGTTTTACTCTCAAAATGCAGAGACAATATTTATATGGTGTCATGTTTGAGTTTTACACCGATCATACAATTTTGAAGTACTTATTCACACAGAAGGAATTGAGCCTGCATTAGAGAAGATGGATGGAATTCTCAAAAAACTATGAATGTACGATAAATTACCATCCTCGAACGACAAATGTTGTAGTAGATGCATTGAGTAAGAAGTCCAAAAGAGTTTTAGCCCATTGCAGAATAGCAGTTATAGACATGGTTCATCAATTTTTGTGGTTAGATCTAACGTAGGCTAGACATGAAAAGTTATCTCAGTCACTCTTATAGCACAATCCCCCTTGTTGAGCGGATTAGTTGCAAGATAAACATATGCAATCAATTGCTGGAAAATTAAGACACGGTCTAAAACAAAGTTCTCTCTTGATGATGAATGGATTCTATGATTTTGTGATGGGCAATGTCCCTGAATCACGTGGTTAAGAGCTCTTATGAGAAGCCCACTGTTACATTGTTCTTTATATATTATGCACTACTACTATTTAAATGTACTAAGACCTTAAGAAAAACTACTAGTGGCAATGACATGAGACTACATGGAATTTCCTTATCATATTCGATCATGATTCTCACTTCGCATTTAAATTTTGGCAAAGTTTACAAAGACTTGGGCACTGAGTTACTATCAAAAGGATGGTGAGTCAAAGTGTACTATCCTAACCTTAAGAAAAACTACTAGTGGCAGAATATAAAAAGCGATGTAGCTTAATTGTCGCTCATTGTTTAATTTATCAACAAATTAAGGCAAAACACCATAGGGTAGGACTCCTTCAGAAGTTCCATATCCCTTGGTAGAAATGGGAGCACATCACCGTGAATTTTGTTGTCGAACTACCAAAATCCAGAAAGGGACATTATGTGATTTAGGTAGCTGTAGACCGATTGACTAAATCAGTATGATTATTATCCATTTATGAGAATGACGCATTCAACTACTTAACTGATCTTTATTGCAGAGATATTATGAGAATACACAGAATTCCATTGAGTATTATTTTCGATCATGACCCTTACTTCACATCTAAATTTTGGCAAGTTTACAGAAGGCTTGGGCATTGAGTTACATTTAGTTCTATTTTCCACCCTCAAACAGACAGAGTGTAATATCCAGACCCTAGAGGATCTCTTACGAGCTTATGTGTTAGAATTTGGGGGTAGTTGAGAGAACAATTTACATCTAGTAGAGTTCACTTATAATAATAGCTTACAGTCGGCTATTTATATCACTTCTTTCAAGGCACTATATAGTCAAGCTTGCAGATCACCCAAGTTATGGGATGAAAAAGGCGAATGCCAACTACTTGGTCCATAGTGGCTTCAGCGAGATGTAGAGATGGTAAAGATGATTAAACAAAGATTGTTGGCAGCTCAAAGTCGTTAAAAAATCTATATAGATGACAGACAAAGAGTTGGAATTCAAGTGAGGGATCAACTATTTCTTCATGTATCTCCTATTAAGGGCATAAAGAGATTCAGTATAAAAGGGAAGTTAGCTCCTGGATTCGTTGGGCTCTTTCAGATTCTTAAACAAGTTGGCCTAGTGGCTCATAGACTAGTGGAGCTTATGATTATGATTTGTCACATCTGCTAGAGAGCTTAACAGTACTACTTTATCCAAATTCTACTTATGAGGGGCATCAATCTGCATCTTGGATTGCAAGGAGCACCAACTTCGAAAGAAGGTGCATCACATAAAGATGGGTTAGGAACATTCCTTTCACCAACAGGCTACTTAGGAGTGCAAGGAAGATATACAAAATGGATTCTCACACCTTTTTTCCCTTCAAGTAATCGACTAAATTTGGAGTACCAATTTTTTTTTAGGGATGCAAGATCTATAATATACATTTTTTTTTTCTGAGGGACCTACTAGTGAATTTCAAAACTTAGTGGACATTTGCAAAATTTCAAATTTAATTTACCTCATCTTCTTCTCAACTTATATGATGATATATAGTAGGGGATAGAACACAATGATGTAAAAGGATCCATATAGCCGATCCTACCTAATGGGATAAGGGTTGGTTATTGTTGTTGTTCTCAACTTATGCCCTATCTCTTGCTTTATTCCCCACAAAGCATATCTCTCTCTTGTTTTCTTCTTCCTCTATTTGCACACAATACCATCTTCTCTGCGCACAACCGCTCCTCCTATTCAACAACGTCATTGAAGCAGCAACATTGAAGGTGGTCACTGTGACCACCGCCACCTCCTCTATTTGCTGCCAGCACAGGTTGTTACTGCTCCAAATTGCAAGCACGATGACTGATGATTGTGGGCACCAATGTTTCTCTTCACAATTGTGGTCTCACTGCTTCTAATCAAGTACAAATTGAATTGATTTGAGGAGACTAGCAAGGTTGGAACTAATGCAATCACTTTGTTCTCCTCCATAAGGTTGTTGAATCTTTTAGAATATAATCTCCATTATTTTTCCATTTTTTCCTCTCTTGAATTTATGATATCGGTACAACTATGGTGGATGATGAATAGTTTTAAGGTCATTTCTTAAAGATGGAGTTTATATATAGTTGATGGGGTTTTCTAGAGTTTGTTTTCTTCTCTTTTAGATGCATTACAATTTAAATTTTAGTTTTAAACCTCTTTGTTAATGTTGGATAATCCTTCACTTGTATAGAAAAGGTTAACCCTAGTTGAATGCCTAGTAAACTCGTACAAAAAATATAGAAATGGTGCTCATAGTTTATCTTCTTCCTTTAACTTCAGATATTATTTCTAGGTCACCACTCATGTTTTCTCTAGGTGTGTCCTAACAAATCCACCTGCTGAAGGAGCCTAGAGTTGTCTTGTGGCAAGGCAGTGTGATCTTAGTCACCAATTAGGTGGGTGATCTTGCTTGTTTCTCAAATTTAGACAGATGAAATAAATGCAATGAGTATTAACTTGAGATTATTATAGAAAAGAATTATTTATGAACTCATCTCTATTCTTGTCTTGCTCGATAATTTCTTTTATATCGTTTGCATTTTTCACTAACAAGTGATAAAAAGGAGTATGAAAACCTAGGATAGTTCGCTTAAAAGAATTTGAACTATCATAAAAATTGTAATAAACTAGAATTTGTTATAAGTTATGCTAAATTAATAGAACAATGAATAAATTTCTTATAATTAGTATAGAGCTTTATCTCCACACTCCAAAAGGAGTTGTGTGATACAGGATAATAAATGCAACACTTAAACCATAGAGTTTCGGCTCCGCATTTTGAAGGGACTACATGACCACTTAAATTAAAAATCAAACGAATTACTTATATTATAGTCTTCGATCTAAGCATAAAAACGACCCTTGGGTTTTTGACATGTTTGTAGGTTTCGGTCATTTTACATGTGATATTTTTCACAGGGTTGATTACAGGTTGTTTACCTTTTCTTTATGATGTGCATCCCTCTATTTTATATTTATATGTACTCTCATATTAAATGAATTGTGAGTTGTTCACACCGATATACAATGCATCCTTTAACATGTGACTGGGAATTGTTCACCCTCTATAAATTATGTTAATTCTTATGTAAAATAAGATAGGAAATGTATAACAATGTAAAAGAGGAAACGTAGGAAGAATGATAAACTATTTAACAAGGTACGAAAGAGTAACAATATGTAGAATATATTGTTAATATGGATAGTTTAATTTAGGCAAATCAGATTTTATTTATTTAGGCATATCAGATTTTATTTGATTTCATTTGATTGTATTTCAATCCATAAATAAGTAGGGAAGAAGTGTATAAATAAGGTCCTCGTGTACAGATTTAAGATATCAAGTATTTTTGAGAAATACAATATCAACTCTTCCTCTCATAACCCTCGGCAGAATTCTTCAACATAATTCTTCAACTCTCGGCAGAATTCTTCATGGTATTAGAGCGATCAGCCATCTCTTTCTGCCATTGAATCTATTATGTCACAAAGGCTACTTCCGACAATGTAAGCCATTTCTCTTTCTTCAAGCGCTACAAACTCTCGGCGACTACAATCTTGTTCTCGCCATACCAACCCCTAATGTTCCTATCGAAGTCGAAGGCTCATATACCACTAAAAATAAGGCCCAATCTGAAATTTCAGCCCATTCAGGCCTAAAAAGGCCCACTACTGCCTCAACCCATTCGGAGCCAACTGGTTACTTAAAGTATTTTCCCTAATACCTTAAATATAAATAGGTCTCGGACAATGGATTATTGACTCGGGTGCATTGGATCACATGACAGGATCACATGACAGGCAATATATCTCTCCTTCGAAATTATGTTCCATGTCGAGACAATTCCATTATTCGTGTTGCAAATGGGTATGTCGCTAAAATCGTCGGCATTGGTTCCATAACGACAACGCCAAACATATACTTGAAAACAGTCCTTCATGTTCCTACATTGGACTGAAATTTATTATCCAAAGGAAAGTTGACTTATGATTTAAAGTGTCTTGCTAAATTTTCTCCTAAATTGTGTGAATTTCAGGATACGAAAATAGGGAAGACGATTGACATGCTGAATCGTGCTCCGGACTACATTATTCACGGTTCGCCTCACCTAATACCAAGAAAACCTACAACACCATGGATGTCACTTTCTTTGAACAACCATACTACTCCAGTTCTGATATTCAGGGGGAGAATCTGAGTGAATATCATCATCCATCACACTATTTCAGACCAAACCTCGACATCATTCACCCTCTATCCATCCCCTTTAATCACATCCCAGCGTCTCACCTGCATCACCTCCTCCCACAGTGAAGTAATTTCGTGCATACACAAGACGAAAGGCACATTCAGCACCAGTTCAAGAGTCAGAACCAGATCCAACTCCCATAAACATTCACTCAGGTACAATACTCAATCATGAATCTACATCACCTGTGGATAATAACCTTGACATTTCAATTGCTTTAAGGAAAGGAGTTAGATCCTGCACGATGCATCCCATCTCCAACTTTATTTCTTATGAAGGTCTGCGTGTGTCACCGCCTTTGATAATATTCAGGTTCCAACCACCATTGATGAAGCTCTCAAACACCCTGAATAGAGAAAAACTGTTGATGAGGAAATAGAATCCCTACAAAAGAATGGTACATGGTCTGTATGTGAACTACCAAAGGGAAAGAAAGCAATTGGGTGCAAATGGATTTTTAAAGTCAAACACAAAGCTGATGGAACAGTTGAAAGACAAAAGGCACGTCTTGTAGCCAAGGGATTCTCACAATCCTATGGCATCGATTACCATAAAACCTTTGCTCCAATAGCCAAGCTCAAAACTATCAGAATCTTATTGCAAACAAGGACTGACATTTACACCAACTAGACGACAAAAATGCCTTTCTAAATGGTGACTTGGAAGAAGTTTACATTGAAATTCCCAAGCCTTGGCACTCATAACAACAAGGTATGCAAGCTTCACAAGTCATTATATGGTCTTAAGCAATCTCCTAGGGCATGGTTTGACAAGCTTGCTACTTCTGTGACAAAGCATGGATGCACTCAATGTCAAGCGTATCACACCTTATTTGTGAAAATCTCTTCTGAAAGGCAAATCACCATTCTTATTGTCTATGTCGATGATATCATCATCACCGGTGATAATGAGAAAGAAATCGCAAATCTAAAAGGGCTCCTCACTCAAGAATTTAATATAAAAGATCTTAGGAATCCAAAATTCTTCCCTAGCATGGAACTGGCTCAATCCAAACACGGAATAATCCTGTCACAACGGAAATACACATTGGACCTAC
>JBBUKS010000029.1:7518186-7536255 GCA_038050645.1 Hedychium gardnerianum
GAAAGAAATCGCAAATATAAAAGGGCTCCTCACTCAAGAATTTGACATAAAAGATCTCAGGAATCCAAAATTCTTCCCTAGCATGGAACTGGCTCAATATAAACACGGAATATTCCTATCACAACGGAAATACACATTGGACCTACTAAAAGAAATAGACATGCTTGGGTGCAAGCCTGTGGATACTCCGATGGATTCTTCTAACAAAATTGGCTCTCAAAAGGACCATGCACCACTAGATAGGGGGGAGATATCAACGACTTCTAGGATGCCTCATCTATCTATCCCACACATAACCTGATATCGGGTTTCACGTCAGTGGTAAGTCAATTTATGAATAGTCCTACAGAAGAACATATGAATGTTGTCTACAAAATCTTGAGATACCTCAAGAGTACCCTGGGCAAAGGGTTACTATTTTGTAAGAACAAAGATCGAGGTATACATGTGTACTCAGATGCAGACTGGGCTGGGGATCTGAGATAAACGATCGACCTCAGGCTATTGTACGTATGTCTGGGGTAATTTGATAACATGGAGAAGTAAAAAGTAGTTGCAAGAAGTAGTGCTGAAGCGGAATTTAGAGATCTTGAACTCAGAATTTGTGAAGGAATATGGATTTGCATAATCCTAAATGAACTCGGAATAATCTCAGATAAAGCTGTCAAACTACAATGTGACAACTTAGCAACCATCAACATCTCAAAGAATCTTGTTCACTATGACAGAACAAAGCACATAGAAATTGACAAACACTTTATTTCAGAAAACGTGGCGAAAGGAGGTGTGGAACTCTCGTATATTCCTTCACAAACATACTTACAAAAGCTCTCCCAAGGATCAACTTCGAAGAACTATGTGACAAGTTAGGCATGTATAATATGCACAACCCAACTTGAGTGGGAGTGTAGAATATATTGTAAATATGGATAGTTTAATTTAGGCAAATCAGATTTTATTTGATTTGATTGTATTTCATTTCATAAACAAGAATGGAAGAAGTGTATAAATAAGGTCCCATGTACAGATTTAAGATATCAAGTATTTTTTAGAAATACAATATCAACTCTTCCTCTCATATCCCTCGACAGAATTCTGTTGAAGAATTCTACAACTCTCGGCAGAATTCTTCAAAATAAGATAGGAAATGTATAACAATGTAAAAGAGGAAGCGTAGGAAGAATGATAAACTATTTAACAAGGTACAAAAGAGTAACAATGAGAATTTAATGATGCCACTATGTATATATAATATTTTGTTGTTGCCTCCTATGATATTATATCATATGCAACTTTTCTTACCCTACCTTGCACTTGTGTGCTTGCTACTCATTTTTCATTTGACCTCCATATTCACAAACTCGAAGTGATCTTCAAAATTTGGATAGTATTTCAAAATCATCATGCTCAAAGATACCTAGCTACAACACTGGAGACATTTCCATTAGTGTCGATTTATTTTATTTTTCATATTGCATTAATTGTTTAGTTTATGCATTTTATTTTTGTGTATTTTCTCTATCAATGAGTCCAATTATGTCAAACATTAGTCAAGTTATGGTTGTCATTATGAGTCAAACATATTTTAGATTATTTAATAAAACTTTCAGAATATATTATTGTTTCAGCCTTGTACACCCTTTGGTAGTGCTATTATGTGGTTAAGATGTAGTGATGAATGTTGTCATAAGGAGACTCTCTTGTATAGGGACTGCTCCCTTCGAGTAGTGACACATTGCCTCAGTCAGAGTGCATTCACCTTAGGTCAAACCCAACAACCTCAAAAGACACACATTGACTTAAGTATGGCCACTTATGGGCTATTTTCTTTAGCACTATTCAATTTGAATCGGTCTCGATTTGTAGTCATCCAGCTAAGTACAAATTACTTCTATGCTTAATTAAATAATTTGGCAAACCTGTCCAACTATATGTTTGTGAAAAACTAATCAATTTGGCAAGCTACTCTTTTGTGTATCGACCATAACAACAAAGTTTCTGGTACGAAAGATGAAATTAACTATTTACATAGTTGGAGAAAAATCAAAAATGAAGACCTCTCATGATTCAAGGATATATGGTTATCTTACTACATAGTTTACAAGAAATAAATTAATCTTGATTTTTAATGGGCTTAAGTAGAACTTATATGGTGGACTAATAGATTTATAGTAAGAATAACATCTAATGTCACATTCAGGATTGAGTTTTTTGGCATGACACTTGCTAATCCATGTCAATGAAGTTATAGCATTCCCGATCTTGAATAAAAAGAATATATTCTCTTCCATGATTCAATGTTGATAGCTTCTTGAATTGTTTGAAATTTTATCATATGGGTTAAATTTTGTTTTTGTTATCATGAAAGATTTGCAAAGGAGAGCCTTGGCGTAACGGTAAAGCTGCTTCCATAACCTAGAGGTCACAAGTTCGAGTCTCGAAAACAGCCTTTTGCTTTTGCAAAACAGGGTCTTATATAAGAGAACACTATACTTTTTTTCTTTATTAAGGGCGAGCAATAGTTAATAAACACTTAAATGTCTTAATTTAATCCTAGATAAAATCGAAACAGTGTGATAATCAAATCAAGTTATACACATTTTGTTACAACCCAATTTTAACTTGTTATCATAAAGTTAATTTATAGTTTTCTCATATAAATAGATGGCTAAGTTCCATCTTCACTCTTAATGTATTAGTTTTGCCTTGAAAAATGTCATTGTGAGATAAGAAAAAGAGGAAAATTCACCCATGGATTAAAATCTAGAGTCGTTTCACCCGATACAGGCAAAACATTTAGTTCCACCCACGAACTGGCACCGGCACAAGTTGTCGGCGCACCGCGACACGTCCGGACGCGTCATCAGGACCGCACGACGCATCTGGCTCGACACTGACACACAATGTCGATGCAACGCGTCCAACAACTAGTCCGGACGCGTCAGTCGGGCCCACAATTGTTGCAGAACAAGAAGAGGAAGAGGATATTCAACCTCGGAATTGGAGGTTTTAACTTAGGCTTTAATTAAATACTTAGGTTAATAAATTTAATCAACTCCTCTCTATGATTGAGATAATTTAAATAGACTTAAATAAAGCCTAATAAAATTATCTCATTAATTTAATATATATATATATATGAAAATATTTTTTATTTTTAAATATTTAGATTTTTTTGAGTTAATATATTTTATATTTAAAAAACACCGAAACTATATCGTATGGTATGATAGGGTACCAAAACTGTATCGTTCCGGGGGCCAAAACCTCGACAAGGCTCAAGATTTTAAACCATGAATTCACCTATTCAAAATCATGGCCAAAGAATGCTTTATTGCATTTTATTAGTTGTCATATTCATTTTAACTTTGTACATGAGTGAAAAGTATAAGAATAGAGAAGACAAAAGAAAAAATTAGTTGTCATATCATTATATTGATACAATGTTATAATGATGTCAAATAGTTGGGTCAAACACAATTTAGCAATAATGATGTCCTAAGTTCTACAACCAATCTTTGTAAATGTCTAATAGGCATGACATGTAATTGTATCTAATGAGCATTGCTCAAAAAGCCTTTCAAGCTTCCTTATGGATCGTAATTTTGCTCATCTCAACCATGGTTTAAAATTTCGAGCCGTGCCGGAGTTTTGGTCCTTGAACGAAACGATACGATTTCGATATCGTATCGTGCCGATACAGTTTCGGTAGTTTTTAATTTTTAAATATAAATGTTTTCTTTAAAGAAAAATTGATATATCAATAATTCAAATAAAAATTGATACATCATATAATACATTACCTTACTAATACTATAATTTATATATTTATATATATAATTTATATTACATTCAAAAAATAAATTTATTTAAAAGATTCAAATTTATTTTAATTTTCGAATTATTTATAAATTTATAAAATTTTAAATATTTTTTTAAAATTTTAAATTATTTTAATTTATAAAATTAATTTAAGATTTAATTTTGAATAAATTACAAATAAGAATTCAAAATTTTCAATTAAAATATTTTTATTTTTTATATTTTTAATAAAAAATAATAAAAATATAAATTTATATATCATAATTAATTAGTTAATTATAATTTATAAAATAATTAATAAGAAATTATATATATTTTAAATAATATATTACATATTTATGTATACAATTTTAATTTGATTTTTAATAAGTTACAAATATGAATTTAAAATTTAAATATTTTTATTTTCAATAAAAATAAATTTA
This sequence comes from Hedychium gardnerianum, assembly GCA_038050645.1. NCBI lineage: Eukaryota > Viridiplantae > Streptophyta > Magnoliopsida > Zingiberales > Zingiberaceae > Hedychium > Hedychium gardnerianum. Next base: position 7,522,434 of record JBBUKS010000029.1, read on the forward strand.
TATATTATAATTGTATTAGTTAATTAATAATTTATTTAATTAATTATTAATTTATATAATATATATAATTACCGTTTATATAATAATTAATTATTAATTAGAAATTATATAAATATATTAAATAATACATTATATATTTATATATATAAATAATATGTTTTATAAAAAGTTAATAACACTGTTATAATGATTATACCAGAAGTTATAAGTTATAACATATAAATATATATTTTATTTAAATATAATGGTTTTAATTAAAACCGTTATATTGAAGTTTTTAATAAAATCCTATTCATTTCTCTCGTGAATCGCGATTCTCCTTTCGCTGATTTCATCGTCCGCCCTCCTCTACTCGCGATTTCAATCGTAGTATCTCTTCTCTACTTATTGAAACTGTGGTACCTGACTATCCGAAGAAGTGTGATCGTCGCCTCGTGGCCTTGCCGCCTCGCCGCAGCTACTAAGTCAGTTGCCCTTGTTGATCGTGGCCGATCGCCTTCACTGAGACACTAACCTAATCTCTGGTTATCGCCTTCGCTAATGCTTCCAAGTAAGGCTTCATTGAGTGTTGTGACCGTCGGGTGCCGGTCCTGCGTCAAAATGATCTCAGCCACTCCCTATATCTTACGTCATTGAAGATGGTATCATCTAAACAAACTAAGAGACAATGAAGATCATGGGTTACGGGAATAATGACATTTGTTTGTGTTCTGTGTTTGTTGAGACAATGAAGATCATGAGTTAACGGAATGATGAGGCATTGATAATAATATCATCTAAACAATCAACTAAGAGACAATGAAGATCACAGGTTAGCAGAATGATGAGATATTAGTTTGTGTTCGACGTTTGTTGAGACAATTAACATAATGATGACACATTTGATTGTGTTCAATGTTTGTTGTTTGGGTTACTTTACACATGAATGGTGTTGTTGAGTAACTAGAATGTGGCCTTGATTAGGTAAAAAGAATGGGTTGGGGTTGGGCTTAATTTAGAAATTACAAAAATTGGTGTTGGGAAATGAGTTCCTCCTCTCTTGTGATCGTGTTTGACCATAATATTTTGATGATTGACATAATGTTTAAATTAGTAGACCTTTTAGTTTTGGCATGTTTGTCAAGAAGAATCTTGATGTGGAAATGGTGAAGCAAGCTCAATGATGGATTTAATGGATCAGATGTAGTGTTATATGGGACATTTAGCTCGAGGAATGATATTGAGCTTAAAGATGGACCTAAAGACCCATGGCATTTGTCTTGTAATCCTTCTGATTTGTTTCAAATGGATTTCTTGAAATGGTAATATTAACTTCTAGGTAAGGAATGGTACCAAGAGAGTTACTCTTAAGGTCTAAGGTGACCTTTAAAGATTTTAGGTAGACTAGTACTGCTAGCTAAGGTTTAGGCATCTAAAATTATGTTGGTCAACCAAAGATGGCATTTTAAATAGTCTAACTTACAAAATAAGTTAAGTTGACTAACAATTTTACTGGATTAATCTACTTAGCAGTGGCAACAAAGACCTTGTAGGTAGACCAAGGTTTGAATGTTAGCATTTAATGGTCATAAATGAGTAAATGGCTAGTTTTTGGCTCATTAAAGCTTTTTATTGTTTGAGTAACCAATTGAAAATATGATTGTTAGACCTTGTTTTAAAACAGATTTTGGTTACTCTTTTGGTACAAGATCTTCACATAAACACCTCAAGCATTCTTTTACCATTGCTGAAGTGGTAAAAGGATCACCAAGGGGCTTTGAAAGTCATTGGTTTCATCCATGCATCTAAAGCTCTCTTAAGTAATTTCTCCTCTCTCACCTAGGGTATTTTTTGGTTATAGGGCGTAGTGTGAATTTCTTTCTAGATCTATTCATTCATTGTAAAAACAATTGATTATGAATCACATTTGTGTGGGTAAAGGTTTCATCCTCATGAGATTTACACATTGAATGAAAATTTTCATTGGTTGGGTTAAGGTCTCATATGTGTTAGGTCCTATTCTTTGGATTGTTGAGGCTTGTTCCACTACCGTGTGTTGAGGACAGATTTAATTTTTTTTTAGGAAGGTAAATAGTTTTTATATATCACATGAGTAGATACATGTTAGATGCACACAAAGCGAAAGACGCGCGTCTGAATCTTGCACAATATCCTCTCAACATCAGGAACATCTCCTCGTATTGGCAGCAGTTACGCATTTGCCATAACAAAATGATCGTACAAGACATGTCTAAGTATCTAGCTCTAGTCACCCATCGCCTCAGTATCTTCGGAGGAAGACCTTCAACATCCGCTTGGAGGTGCTCATGTCATAACATAGTTGAAGCATAGTCTTCACCTTGTCCCAAAGAGCGGCACTAACAAGACACCGAAAGAAAATATGGTCCAATGTTTCATTCGTCCGCTTGCATAAGGGGCAGATTTTACATGTCTTGTACTGAGGACAGATTTAATGATTTTGTTTTCGATTACTGCATTCGTCGGAACTAAGAGTTCGACCATGGTATATTTCTTGTTAGGGTTATGATGTTTTGTTCGCTTATCATTATCACTCTCATCTTCACACACATTATCATTCATCGGAACTAAGAGTTCGACCATGGTATATTTCACACACATGTACATAAATTAAGCCGTGATTGAAAGAAAAGTAAATGACTGTCTATTCATCCCATCTAGACAAAGTTATTCAATCCTACAACTCTACAACTGGATGATAATCAAGCTAGTGCAGATCACTAAGGAATTTTCTTATATTTAACATAGAAAGACCTAAGCAGTTGGGGCAGTTGTTGAAGATGAAAATGTGCATAGAAAGAGAGTCGTGAATTATCTCATTGGACCAATCTAGATTGTTAATTCAAAATATACAACAACCTATATCATGCGGAATTAAGATAGCCTAGTTAATCTAGCTTGTAGAATCAGAAGAGTTATTCTAGGGTATGATCTTAACAACTGCAATATTTAGGATATTTAGTGATATGTGAAAAAACATCCAACATTAGATCACTAGGGGGAAAAATCATAATCTAGCAAATCCTAGAAAGTATGGGGATAAATCATTAAACTATGTAAACCAGCAACGCAGTCACACCAAATTAATTATTAAAATAAATGAATCATACTAATTGTATGCAATAAGTTGATTTGATGAATGCATACCTCATCATAACAGCAAGTCACGTATCCTGACTGGTCGTTTGACTGCATTTGTGAAACCCTGTAATAATCATACAATACATAAGAATATAAACTATTTAATATTTAACCATAAATATAATTTCAAAAAATCCATTTTAAGCCTGATTAAGTTATACTTAGTGAAGTTTTCTTACAGATTACACCATAGTTCATAAATAAAAAACACACTAGAGACTCCATATTCCCATATCTAATCCTCAGAGTGATATAAAAGCATTACTCTGTCAATTATTATTTTTTAGATTATTTCAACATCCCAAAAATTTAATTAAGATCAGAAATAAAATTTATTTAATATTTAATTTATTTTTCAACTAAATTGACTGGCACTAGGGGATGACTTCTAAGATAATTAAATTTGATGATAGTGGGATCCAGATTTTTTGGTTTAATTGAGGTTGCCATTAAGAGCGATGGATGTTAGCTTTGAGTTGAGATTTAGTTGGACTCGAGTTAGAGGGAAATTGATTTAGTACTAAACTCAAAGAAATTTTAGGTTAGTTTGGGTGTTTTCAGGGTGAGTTGAAAGATTAGTTGATGCTATTAATGGGAATTTTGGTTAGGATCAAGGTTTAAAATATCGAGCTATGCTGGATTTCAATCTCTAATCTCTAACAGGAAGATATGATTTCGATACTATATCATCCTATGCCAATATGATTTTTGTAAGTTTTTTAAAATATGCATATTAATTAAAAAATATTTTTATTAATATTTAATGGCTATAGATGCTCATTATTGAGTTCACGTTTCACTATTACCTCATGTGCATGCCTATTAAATCTTTTGCAACAACTATCAATACAATATAAATTCAAAATCTATATTTTTACTATTATTGCACTGTTAATCACTTGAAGTTTTATTGGAGAGACATAAGTGTAAAACTTGCATCTATAATGGTTAGGAAGATTGATTTCTAATTTAGACATCAAATATATAGGTTTTTGATAATTATGGACATTGCTTATGTTACATCTATATTTATGTAAATATTTCAACTTTAGATTATTAATAGATTAATCTAATTTTTATATTAAAAAATTCATATCTTTTCATACTGGTCATAGATGAACTCCCTTGACACATTCAAAATATATTAACATGATGTATATTGTTTGCAGATGATATTATTTTGGTCGATGATACATGTGAAGAAGTAAATGCTAAGCTCAAATTATAAGTAAAAGATTTTAGGCTTACAACAATAACCAAGTCTTATCCCACTAGGCGGGGTTGGCTATATGGATCCTCCTACATCATCAGTGTTGTAAATGACGGTAGGCGGTGGCGGGGCGGTCAGTGACCGCCTACCACCTTGGCCGCCTAGGCGGTTGAATTTTTTTATGCATAAATAGGTTTCATCCAATACAATACAATTTATATAAGGTATAATTAAATATATAAATGCAACTAACAAGATAATTAATAAAAATTCATCACCATATTAATACTAAAAAGTAATATCGTTACTGATACCAAAAGTCTAAGTTTAAAATTCAAAGTTTCGACCCAACATGACAACAAGCCAACAAGGATTATACTCAACATAACTAATCTTCTAAATCATCTATATATGCACCATTAACTACATCCATAATCCTCTCATTATCGGACTCAAAATCAACATATTCATTTTCCTCCTCCGATGTATCTAAATCCTCATCAAGTTCTCTAATGGAGATGTTCCTTGCGTTCCTCCTTGGTTGTAGCACTTCATTAGTTGCCGAGGCCTCCGCCACCATTCTCTAAGTAAGTCCTAAACCCGGCTCGACCTCATCTTCATCACCACCATCAACAAGTCAATCTTGAGCTTCACTAGCTTGAGAGGATAGAAGCAAATCTCCACCCATTTCTCTTTTATTTTTCTTCTTTATAAGATTGGCGTTGAATTTGACATATACAAGATCATTCAATCTTGATGTCTCGAGCCTATTCCTCTTTTTAGTATGTATCTAAACAATTAGAAAAATATTAAAAACTAATAAAAAGAAAGAATAGATAACATAATTTATGAATTACTACTTACCCTTTTAAATTGGCTCTAATTTCTTTCACACCCTGATGAACTACTTGTCAAAGAGAGAAATCTCATTGTCATTTTTTGTAAGTTTGGAGTGTGACCACCATAATTGGACCATCATCCAACTTAAACAAGTAAAGAGGCAAAAAATTACTAAATCCAAAATAGATAAAAGAGACATGCAGGTTAGTGAATAGAATAAAGGAAAGACCAAAGAGATGTACCCGGATCAAAGTCATGGTACACATCCACCTTCTCATATGTCGCGACCGTCATTTTTCTTCCAAAGTTTTTGAATTTACTCTTATACTTCAACAATTCATTATTAGAAATGGTGGATTGCATGCCGTGGGAAAAATTCTCTCAACACAATTCAAGAACTCATTCATAACATTGATGTCATTTTGTATGCTTGGATCTTTGAAGTAAAAAATCGGATTCAACAAGTAAGCGGCATAATGTAAAGGACTATCAAGTCTACCCTTAGACTTCTCATCAATAATCTTCAAAACAGTTGGTGACATTTTCTTCTTTTTTTGAAAGTCTTCTTAATCTCTTCCTTGGCTTGTTTAAGTGCACCAAATAAAAAGGCCATTGAGGGCTTTTTGTCTCAGTAAACAAGGCGTAAAACTTTCACTAAAAGGGTAAAGACATTCAAAGCCAATGAAACACCATTCCTAAAAGAGATACTAGTTATCGTCGGCTCCGTCGCTTTCCCCTTCACACTACTCCTTAATTTTGCGTTGCTCCACTCCTCGGATGTAAACATAAGTCTCAATTGATCTTTCTTGTCTTGAAGACTTTCCAAGGTCAAAAATGAAGTAGCAAATCTAGTCACCCCGGGCCTCACAATATCCCTCTTCTTGGTATATTTCCACGTAATAGCCAAAGTTCTATGATGTGTATAGATGAATACTGTTAGGGCATTGGCTTTCTCAAGCATTCCTCTAAACTTGAGTAACTTTCCAATTGCTTCAAGCATGAGGTTGATTGTATGAGTCACACAAGAGGTCCAAAAAATTTGAGGTTGTGTAACCTTCAACAACTCCACCGCCGCCATATTGTTTATTGCATTGTCCGTCACTACTTGAACATGTTGAGGACCAACTTCATTGATGTATTTTTCCACAAACTCAAAGATGTAAGCCCCGATGTGTGCCTCCATGGATTCTTCAATAGAACCAAGGAATGAAGTGTCTAGTTTGCAATTAACACATAAATTCATAATGTTTCTCCTCTTGCGATCCGTCCATGCATCGGTCATAATTGAACATCCATTTTTCATCCACTTTTCTTCGTGTTTTTTCAAAGATAATTTAGTTCTCTCAACTTCTTGTTTCAAAAATGGCTCTCTTAGAAGATATTGAGTAGGAGGTTTGTATCCCGAACCGAATTGACCAACTGCCTCTATAAATTGTCTGAAACTTTAATTGTCAATTGCATGAAAAAGAATCTCCACCTCATAAATCCATCTTGCAACGTACTCATGCACATCATTTGTAAACTTTATCTTCTGTCTTGCCTTTGTTGGATCGATTGCAGATGTCCACTTATCAATAGGCCTGAGGTGCTTTGACTTCTTTTTAGAAGAATCTCCCTCCACTTGACAATCTTCATCCTCTAAATCAACACCTATATTTACTTTCATCCTCTCTTCTTTTAGTTCTTCCACCCTTTCTCGCTTCTTATTCCTGTTATTTCCAAGATAAGCTCTTACTCATTTTTTGTCTTCATCGGATGCTTTAGGGCATGCTTCAACTTATACTACCATACCCGCAATATGATGCTTTATCCAATAAACTCCTCCCTTAATAAGCCTCATACACAATTTGCATGTAATCCAATCTCTTTTTTATTTGCAATACAACACTCCATAATCCCAAACAATATCACTAGACTTCCGCTTCAATTCCACCTCCGGTTGTTTCTCGTTTTCCGCCATTAACCTTTAATATAAAATATATTAACAGAATAAAAAATTAATTTAAATATTTATTTTTAAAAAATATATATAAATATTAAATTTATCTCAATCATAACTAGGACTTGATTAATTTTATTAATCTAAAAGTCCTAAGTTGAAACTTGAAACACGGTTTTCTGCTTCGCGCGTGCCCGTCGGAGGTGTCGTGCGGCGCGTCGCAGGGCCCGGGGGACGCGTCCGGGCCCGTCGTAGGGCTCGAGAGACGCTTCTGAGCCCGTCGTCGAGCTCGGGCGACGTGTCCGAGCTCGCGCGACGGGTCCGGACTCGTCGTCGGGCCCAGGTGACGCCTTCGGAGGCGTCGTGGCGGGTTGAGGCCTCGCGTATGTCATGTCGATCACGGCGAAACAATTGTACCTGGCGTCCCGACGAGATTTCAATCCGTAATATATAAAAGTCTAACCTAAATAACGGCAGCAGGCGGCGAGAGGTAGCGGCAGTAGCAGTAGGCGGCGGCAGTGGGCGGCAGCAGCTACGGCGGTTCGAGGCTGAATGAGGCAAAAAATTTGAAATCAAAGCGAATGATTTTTTTAACCTAAAAACGCCGTTAATTCCGCCTTCGACAAAAGCGAGGCGGAAGTTCCCGCCTAGGCAGCCGCCACACCCATCATTTAGAATATTGTACATCGTTGGGCTCTATCCCCTTCTATATCATCATCTATACTTAAATAAATTTAATCTTGTTTTATTATTGTTAAACCAAATCTTTTTTGATATTCCTCTTCCTCATTTAACGTGTGTATTTGTTTTTATATCATCCTAACTGGAGTATTTACAGGCTTAATATAGTAAAAATAAAATGTATGAAATTTAAATTTAGTAGTATTAGACATAGCAAGACAATTGTTAAGCTAGAATATGACGAGTTAAAGTACCTAGAATCATTTTTGTAAAAGGATGGAGGGGTTGATAAAGATATTTTACATAGGATATAAGTAGGATGGTTTAAATAAAAGAGGGTGTTCTTTGTGATCGCGAGGTACCTCTAAAGTTTAAAGAGAAGTTGTACAAAACGACGGTTAGACCTACTATGTTAAATGAGACTAAACGTTAGGCTATAAAGCGAGCACACAAGCAAAAGATGAGATCCACAGAGATGAGGATATTAAGGTTCATGTGCAAACATACGAGGATGAACATAGCAAAGAGGTGTTTTAGAGAAGCTTTTTTAGTTGTTAGAGAAGCCTAGAGGTGTTTTAAAGAGATTGATGATGATGTGAATTATTAAGTGTTCTTGCTTACTTCTACTGAAAGCATTATTGTGCATGATTAAAATGATAAAATGCGGTGAGATAACAATATTGGCTCCAAGATATCTTACTAGGCATTGAAATGGGGTGAAACAACACATATTTAGAAGCACTAATATGTGTGTGAGGTATATAGTGAACCTGTACATTATAATGTTGATTATATTCTATTATATGGATAATTTACCTAAAGATTGAGCAAATAATCCTATAGGGAGGTGAAAAAAAAATCAGAGTAGGTGCCCCTTTATGGTCGAGAATTTTTTAGAAAGTCATGATGTCCTAAATTGTATTTGTGATAGGTTAGGGGACTCCCAATGGAGAAAGCAGGGTTAATATAGAGACTCAAATGGGATAGTGACTTCTAAGTTGTTAGATCAAAAGAAGTCAAAAGAAGGCACTACATGACGAAGGCATTAGGTGCAAGATCTCTCATATAGAATAATGTTAAAAGCATAGCGTGTAGGATCTTAGGCTTAGAATGACGTTAAGAACACAATGTATCTCTAACAATGAGAAAATGATGTGCAAAATCACGTGAGGCAAAATCAGCAAGATCTCTAGCATAAAGTGGCTTCGTGTAGGATCACACGCTTATTACATGATGAGGGCATAAAGTGGAGAATCTCAATCCCAATAAGGGTTGGTGATATATACTCCTTATGCATGGCAATATTTGCATTGATTACTTTCATTATATGTTGTTTCTTGGGTACAACGGTTGCTATGAGCTTTTAGTGGTATGTTTTACTTTGGTTATGCTCAATTTATGATTAGTTTTTTATTGCTTACTAATTTTCTATCCTTATCCATTGGTAATATTTCACGAGATGTTTGGTGTGTTATTATTGGATGGAGGGCATTTTCTCTATTCATGTGTTATAAGAATTGCTTTTTAATTACTTTTAAATTTTGAGATTTTGAGTGGACATCCCTCTATTTCATGCTAATTTGTTGTTTTTATAAGTATGTTCACTATGTTGCATGGACGTATTACATTGTTATTGTGTAATTTTTATTAAGGTTTTATGTATGACTCACCAAGTAGGTGAGGTCCTTAATTTGTACTTGGGGACTTCATGTCAATATAGGGAAGTGTTATGACAGGCCCTCCTCTAATTTTTTTTTGTTACAACGGGCCCTCCTCTATTACATCTATGTATCTAGTCACGGGCCCAAGATATGAAACTCTGTGTTATACTAGGTTTAAAAGAGATTATGGTAGGAAAATCTTATTTTTAAACGTTATTGTCTTATTGACTTCCTTTACATATTTATGCTCACTCCCCTTCACTCCCTTTTGTTGTTATTAATTGCAAGTTAAGCATCGAGAGTATATCATAGTGGCTTGGATTTTCCATCCAAAGTACGCATTTAGTTTAGTTGTAGTTTTTCCCTAGCTTCCTTTAGGCCACGAGCATCAAGTGAAGCTTGCCACTCGATGGGTTGAGCTCAAGCGGGGTGTGAAAATTATGTTGGAGATGACACTGCATCAAATGACTATAGTTTTACTTACAAAAAGATTCTTCAACCATATTCCAGTTTCCATTTTAGTATTGTTTCAATCTTATCCTTAAAATTACCCTTTGAACTTTAGCTGTCATTTCATCAAAAACAACGAGTAAAATTGCTATAGCTGCTCAAACTTTTTTATTCAAATTTTCAGTTTCCCAATAAATTCCCCTCTCTCCCCTTCCTCTACCCTACTCCTCTCTTCCTCACTCTCACTCCTTAAACTTCTTCCGTTTGCAGCCTGTAATTCAGGAAAACAAGGACCAAAAGAGTCAATTGAGTTCTCCTCTCTTCCTCACTCTCGCTCCTAAACTTACTTCCTGTTGGCAGCCTGAAATTCAGGAAGACGAGGACCAAAATAGTCAATGTAGTGTTACAAGAAATAAGATGATACCCAGTCATTGCTTAGGTTCATCCCGTCATCCACATTCAACAAGGAATTCTAGTAGCATGGGCTGCCACCGCCAACATAAAGCTATAGATTGATCCTCCTTCCATTGTCAAGCTAGCTTCCCTAAAGCATGAGACAATGATCATGGTTAATCATTGCTCATGAGGTTTTCAATAGCAATAACCTTAATGAATGGCAGTATGAAAAGTGTTCAACGATGAATAAAGTTGACAATGAATCAGACACCTGGGAATGAAAGGCAAACATAGAAATAGGAGCATGGTTTCTTCTGGAGGATGGAAAAGATGACCAACGGTGAAAAACCTAGGAAGCAACAAGAGTGGCAGGGAGAGAAAATAGAAGCCCAAAATGGATGTGGAAGAGGATGAATAGCCAATTTAATGGAAAGGCAAGAGGATTTGGAAGGAATGAGGATCACAGATGTCAAAGTAGGATATGAAAAAGAAGTGTAGCCACAAGAAGAGCACACTAAAAATCAGTTTATTTTTTGATGCAACAATTAGATAGAAATGGAAATGAAAGTTGATGATGAACAAAAAATAAATAACTTGTACCTTGAAGTGAATGGGCATAGTTAGAGGAGAATTTATGTTAAGTTACTCTCTACCATTTGTTATTGTTCAATCTTACTGGGGCTCTACATAGTCAATTCATAGCAAGCAGAAAAAAGTGCTGACACTTCCAATTTAAATGGGAATTTTCAATTATAAAAAATTAAGTCATCTAGTATTCAGGAATCAGGATCAAATATTTTGGTTATATTCTGCAATATATTTTCGATAATTTGCAAATTCTTGGATGACCCAGAAGTACGTATTTGTGTTGGTAGTATGGTAAAATGCCTCAAGAATGTTTGGTTTCGCAAAGGGATTGATATCTAAATGTGCATAAGCATAAAAAGCTAAAAGGTTCACAATGTATAAAGATCAAAAAGTTCCATATCTTAATTCATTTAGATTCTTAACATTGTTAACTAATATATATAACCATCATGTTGTTCATAGGTCATACCTCATTGTATTTGAATATCAATGGCCATGAATCTCTTTTAATAGTTGTCAGGGCATTTTTGGAATTTGAACCAGTTGCATTTCTGAACCTGCAGATATGTTTAACAGTTACCAGAAACAATTAGATCATTTTTGCAGTCTTACAACAAACTTGTTCAGACAAATATGATTGACAGAGATCTAATGTAGATAACATACTGATTATTAGAGAAAAACTATATGCCAGTTAAGCCATAAGCATGAGGACCAGTAAACAAATTACCTAGCAAAGAAATTAGATGCATTGTTTGAGGGTTTCTTCAAAGGTCTGGAGTTTGAGCCACACGAAAAGCTTTTCTTGCCATCTGGAATATTACCACTGGCTAAGTTTTGGATCTGATCTATGGACATTTCTGTTTTTCTATCACCTTCATAAGTAACTGACAAAGCCTTCTTAGCAGATGTAACTTCAAAATCTACATTAGCAACATCAGGAACCCTGTTGTTGTTTTCATTTAATTGATTGAAACTTTTGAGAGTGCTGTCCCGTAAGATCCTATACTTATCAACCTGAAATGTAATTAAATATCAGCCACAAAAGAGATGGAATTAATGCAAAACGAAGAAGTCGGAAAAAAAAAAGCAAAGGGCCCAGCTAATACCAAATTGATATAGCACCTAGACCAACGGAAAGCACTCAAAACTCACCAACAGAGGAAACTATTATAAATTCTAAAATGAATCAATTAGATGAATAAGTAAAGCCTCTTACAAACAAAGCAAATTCTTCATAAATAATGACCTATCTTATCCTAAAAAAATATCTAGTAATTTTTTTTTAAAAAGTAAACAACTTAAAAAATTTAATGCGCTCTTAAAACTAAAAGAAATGCTGAAATTTAAGCCTCGAAATTTTAAAGAAAACCATAAATTTATCTCCTAAGTCTCAAACTACCAAATTCCATTCAACTAAGGAGATCTCAACTCCTTACAGCAAACTGCAGCACATCCAAGTGCTGCAGAACACTCCTCTATGCAACGTGCAAAGGTTGGCTACTTCAAGCAAGTGGACCGGAACTTTACCTTTTTTCATACTCTAGTAAAGCGTAATAATAAGCGTCATATGATCATTACAGTGGAGAAGCCGGATGGTAATCTTACAGAATCATTTGGGAAGGTGATCAAGGTTTTCACGGAACACTTCCACCGCCAACTCGGGGAGACTGTTGACCGCACAACAGATTTTCCTCACTCCTGCAAGACATTCGGCCAGCATGTTCTAATGGACCAACATAATGCTTTGGAGCGACTTCCTACGGCAGAGGAGATAAAACATGCACTATTTGATATTAGAGATCAGAGGGCTCCAGGCACAGATGGGTATAGCTCTAAATTTTTCAAGCACTCTTGGGACATTGTGGGGCCAGACTTCACTGCTGCGGTTATGGAGTTTTTCACTAATTGGAGATTACTACGGAGATGAAATCACACTTTGATTGTGCTTGTCCCGAAATCAGCCCATGCTAGGAAGGTGACAGATTATAGACCGATCTCTTGTTGTACAGTATTCTACAAGGTCATCTCTAAGATATTGGCTTCGAGACTATCCGAGGTAGTAGGAGGGATACTTCATAAATCTCAGGCAGCTTTTGTTCTAGGACATCTCATTACAGATAATATTCACCTGGCATAGGAACTCTTCCGAAAATATCACAGAAAGCACATCTCCCCTAGATGCATTATGAAGGTTGACCTACAGAAAGCCTTTGACTCAGTTCATTAGGAGTTTCTACGTGAGGCGCTTATTGATTTACAATTTCCTACGAAGTTTACATCCTGGATAATGGAGTGTGTGACCACTACATCATTCTCTCTGACCATTACCGAGGATTTTTGGATTCTTCAGAGGGGCAAGAGGGCTGCAGCAAGGAGACCATCTCTCTTCTTACTTATTTAGTATATGTGTGGAGATCCTTGGACGACAAATACAGCCACGCACGATCAGTTCAGATTTCAAATTCCATCCTCGATGTGGTCATCTCAGATTGGTGCACTTGGCGTACGTGGATGACTTATTATTATTCAGTCGAGAGGATGAGGCATCAGTGGGAGCATTATCCTCTTGTTTGCAGATGTTTGGGGCGACTGCAGGGCTTCAAGTTAATCACCAACTTGACGCGCATGTGACTTCTTTCTCTTATGGGCTTCCAAGAGGGGACTATGCCCTTTCGATATTTGAGGATACCGCTTGCTGCTGAGCGTCTACGGATATTTGATTACAGCCCACTTCTTGAAATATTCACGTCAATCAAAGATTTCCAAACATAAGTTAACTTCCTCTTTAGTTTCAGAGATCACCAAACATTCAGGTTAGTCAAAGATTACCAAACATTCAAGTCAGTCAAATATTATCATTATTCATCTAATAATGATAATATTTAGCTTCACCAA
>JBBUKS010000029.1:7537818-7582739 GCA_038050645.1 Hedychium gardnerianum
GCTCGTCTTCCCCGACCCGATATTCTTGTAGCTGAGTGACCGAATTCTCTAATTGCTTTCTTAGCATCTCAAGAACCTCTCGAGACTCGGAGCATCCCTCCTCTAAAGCCGCAGCCTTAATAATGTCAAAAGAAGCTCGTGTGGCTTCCAATTCTTGCAGTCGGACTACGGCGAACTCTTGATTAGTCTTTGCATCCTTCTGGGCCAAATCCAGTGAAACCTTTAAATTTGCCTCAGCCTTGATCTCTGCCTTTGCTCGGAGAGATTCTATCTATTCTCAGCGAGCAGCAGCTAACATCTGGACAGATTCATAAGAAGCCCGAGTAACCCTGAGCTCTACTGTTTGCAAGCTCATCTCTCCTCGGATTCTTTCTAAATTGGCCTGAGAGGCTGCCGCTTGAGACTTAGCTTCATCTAACTGATGAGCGTGACGCTCCGCGATGGTTTGAGTCATTTGGATCCGTCTTCTTTTCTGTTTCAGTAGTCTTCCCCGCTGCTCCTTTAGCATGAGGATCTGGGTCTCCAGTTCCTCCACCTGACAGTTTGCGGTGCTTAGCTCACGAGCTGCCTGGATAGCCTCGTAGGTAAGATCCCCACTCCTCCTTATATGATCCAATTCCGCCTAGTGATTGGCAGAAGTGTCCACTAATTTTTGCAACCGTTCGATTTTCGCTGAAAATTCCTCCAAAGTCGATCGAAGAGCTACCACAAGGTCAGGAGATGGCGTTAAAAATAGTTGCTTTTCCAAATTCGTCACCTTAACGCTTAAATCTTGATGCTCTCAGCTCATGGTAACGAATTTTTGATCAAAGACCAACAATTTCGCCATATGATCTACGACGGATGAAACCAACTCTTTGGACAGCTCTTTCAGGGCTAACCCTTCGGCCAGTTCCTCCCCTGCCGTCCATCGAAACGCAGCTTAACCGCGCAAAACGACCTCTAGCTGACCGTCACGTAGAGTCTCCCCTCCTTGAAAACCCTCGTTAGCCTGAATAGGTTCCTTGCCTTTTCGACCGCTCGAGATCAGAGGACTTTACTGAGGGCAGGAGGGACCTTGCTCGTCTGGTTGAACTGCACGTGAGGAAGACTGGAGCACGAGCCCTTCTCTAAGGAAGGTTCTAGGGGAAGAAGTTCTCAAGCCTTGAAGGGACTCTTGACTTCGATGAGAAGAAATCACAACAGGAGCTAGAGGTCACAGAGAAGTAATTGGACCAACAGAAGAAGACCGACATCTTTTGCGATTTATCCTCAAAGAAACTCCCGAATCCTCTGAGGGCTCCACTTCCGCAACCGGGGGAAGTATCGCTGATAACAAGGCTAGGGGTGGCGCCACTACAATTGGAGTCATAGCTATGGCTATAGGTAGCATAGAAGCGGGAAGTGCACTCCCTAGCTGATGCACGTCCGCCTCAGTCAAATCTACAATCTCGACCAAGCGAGCTTCCAGCTCATCAGCAGGTGGGATCCGAGCCTTATTCAGCGCGGCACGCAACATGGTGTCAGCTGCACAGAAAAAGAGAAACGTTCACTTAGATATCATAAAATTTAATCAAAATAAAGAACATAACGAAAGTAGCTCGAAAAGGAATCGGGACGGGACTCAGCCCGAACAAATGCAGTGACCACTCCTCAAGGAGTAAAGAACTATCAAAACTAAGATCTTTAACCCCTTCAGTCATTTGGAGATAACCCTGGTCTAAATGGTGATTTTTTAAAGAAGACTGCTCAGGCGTTTGGATTTGTCATCTAGTTGGCCAAGAGACCGGGGTAGGGGGCTTGACATAAAAAAATTGAGGTTTCTATCCTTTGTGAGAGGATGATAGATGTTTCAAGAAAATAACTCCCGGACGAGCAAAAAAGAAGAAGACTCCGTCATCCATTTTCTTAGGATAGAAGAAATAATGAAGGATATGAGAAGAAAGAGGAAGATGGAACAAACAAAAAAGGAAAAATTTCAGTCAGAATATGAAAGGAATTTGGACCCAATTGAAAAAGAGGAATCCGAAAATATTCAGATACCTCAGCAAAAAAGGAAGGAATAGGGAAGTGCAAACCATTTACAAATTGTCCCCGGAAAAAAATTACATACCCCGACGATGGGCGGTACGGGCAATCGTTACCATTAGGTACCTTCAGCAGATGGTCGGGGGAAATATTATAGGCTATTCTAAACTTATCCAATGCCCCGCTAGTAAAACTAGATTCTATGGATTTATACCACAGGACGGAAGAAGATCCAGAGGTCATTTTAAACTTACACTCGATTAACAAACAAACAAAATAAGAGGGAACTATTGAAGCAACACCGAAGAGGTTATCAGACAAAAAACTTACGGAGAGGAGAAGCAGGGATGAGAAAGACGAAGGAAGAACAAGAACAACACCAGAGAAGCAACCCAAGAGGGAAAAAACTGGCGGCGATGAAAAACAAAAACCTCAGCCCAGATTTTTTGCAATAAAGAGTTAAAGGTCACGCAGAGGACCTATATATACCCTGCGCCTTCAAAACGATAGTCATAGGATCATGAATGACATATAGGCGGGAAATGAGCCACAACCATTGGATTTAAAGCAGGAAGTAAAATTCGAAATCTAATTAATCATCACAAAATCAAAACGACTCCTCGGTACTACCGCAAAAAAGTCACATCGCATTAATATGACACTACCTCGGTAGCATAAAAGCATATTCCCGATCAAAAGCCGAGGCAAAATCAGGCATGGGACATTTTTAGAAACATGATCACACTTAATGATTCAAATCTCGCATTTAATGCTCTCGAATCACAAATACCCACAAAAGAATGTCACGTGGGTGATGCTTCAGGAATATAGATTAGAAAATAACTACAGTCTAGTCAGTCAGACTATGCTTCCTTCGACTAGAGTTGAAGGGAAGGCATGTGATAGGGAGGATATCCACGAAGCGACACGTGGCAGTTGGAGGTCAGGTGTCAGTAAAATATGACCTACATTCTGTAGCCACCAGCTCCCCTAGCCCCCGGCTCCTCCAAACACCTGGTTTCTGGAGCCCTTCTTTTAAAACATCTTCTTGGTCAAAAAGATGCTAAACACAGAGGTAATTATCGTAAAGACTCCCACATCTTTCCTATAACGGACAAATAATGGTTTTCAACACAAAGAGATCAAACGTAGGCGTTATCCTTGGGATAACCTTAAATACATCATTAAATGACAAATTAAGAGATCATCAAATGACAAATTAAGAGATTAATTAATTATGAGAAACGTTGTGAGGAATATTAGAAAGAAACACGAAAGGTTTTCATGATCTCGATAATATAGAAGGGGTCATCTTTACAAACAGAGGTACGCGCAATAAGATTCGGGCATCTACAAGCTTTAATTGTCTTCCATATATTTTCCACCTCAACTGACTTGAGCGTCGGAGAGTGAACGCTAGGAACCCTCCTGGCTGTTTCTCTAACCTTCTTTTGCAGGTCCTCCTAATCTCAGGGAAAGTTGCAGAACCCCTTCTGCCTTGCCCCCTACTCCAAGAAGCCCTTCTATCGCCAAAAGGTCCTTAACTCATTCAATCTCTACTCAAAGAAACCGGAGAGTCACGCGTCGACATTCTTGGGCGGGATCAAATTGGCGTCGTCTATGGGAAACCTCTGAGTTAAGACCCAAACCAGGACTGCAAGATGAGTGACACCGACAACAATCCAAACACGATTACCATGACAATAGAAGACTTCAACAAATTGGTGGCAGCTACTGTTCAAGCAGTGTTACAAGGGCAAACCCTCTCATTAGGGTTTCCCAGAGAAGGGGTACCTTCTGGATCAACCAACTTGGACATACATAAAAAACCATTAAAAGTTTATTTCTATCTTTAATTTGAAGTGTAGATGTTTAAAGTTTTTACTGTGAAGTGTGTCAACTTGCTAAACATAAATATGTGCCTTTTCCATTAACTAATAAAAGTTCTTTGCTTTTTTATTTGATTCATATTTGAGGTCCTTGTACTACATTTAATGTTTCTGTCATGCATTCAAAATTGTACTTATATTGCTTGGGTTTCTTTTTTTTACTAAAATATAAATTTGACGTTAGAAATATACTCACAATTTTTTTATTCCGTGGATAAAAAGCAATTTGGGGTCAAAATCAAAAAATTTAGAACAAATAATGCTATAGATTATTTCAATCAAATTATAACTCTATAGTTTCAGAAAAAAAAAGATAAGTACATGAGTCATCTTAAGCCAATACACCGCAACAAAACTAAAACGCAAGAAAGAAAAATTGTCGTACCTACAATCAACATGAGCCGTTTTATTCAAGACAATGTGCCTAAACCTTTTTGAGAAAAATAGTTCTTATAGTCATTCATCGGATAAATCGTTTCTCTTCTAAATTTTTAGATTCAAGAGCCCAATGGAATTTTATCCAAACATATACACTACAAATAATTTTATCTCTAGGATATTTAAATGTGTGTTATTTATTCATTGGCATAGTTAAAACAAAATAACCTATGTTAATATGTGTATTTGTATGTTATTCCTTAACTCAGAAGGGTATAAATGTTGTCATCCTTCATCAAAGAAGTTCTATGTGTCGACGGACGTTACCTTCGATAAACAAATGTCTTACTTCACCATAGCTCACCATAGTTTATCTTCAAAGAGAAAATTCATACTAGAATATAAGGACACGGATTTCTTGCACAACTTGCCATTACCTCCAATGTCTAAGTCAGTATTTGAATATATGCTAAATCTTGGGCCTAAATATATGTTAAATCCAATATGCGAACCTGTGTACGTAATGAGGACCTAAATGTTCCCATTGCTATTAGGAAAGGAGCTAGACATTGCACAAAATGACCGTTGTATCCTCTTGCAAATTTTTTTATCTTTTCAACATTTTTCACAATCACAAAAAGCCTTCCCGATTACACTGAATACTATTGTCATCCCTACCATCTTATCCAAGGCATTATCAAATGAGAAATATAATGAAGCCATGAATTAAGAAATGGAGGCATTCAAGAACAAAATGTGGGAATCGGTAAAGTTGTTAAAAGAAAGAAACCAATGGGATGTAAATGGATTTATACAGTGAAATATAGAGCAGATGGATCTGCAGAAAAGTAGTAAAAGGTTATACTTTTGCTCTAGTTGCAAAATTAAATATTGTTAGAATTTTACTGTAACTATAGTTGGGAGGTACAACAATTTGAGGTCAAGAATACATTTTTACATGCAGAACTAGAGGAACAAATTTATATGGAAGTCCCACCAGGAAATAATTTGGATGCTCTATTGTATGTAAATTGAAGAAACCTTATATGGACCTAAGCAAGCAACCACCACAAGCATAGTTTGGTAGAATTTGCAAGAGTTATAATTGTCATGGGGTATAGACAAAGCCAAGGGGAGAGTCAGAATGCTTTTGGTATATATTGATGATATAATAATAACAGGAAATGATAATAAGGATTGGCAACTTCTAAGTTAGTGTTTGTTGAAGAAATTCAAAATTAAAGCGTTATTAAGGTTGAAATTCTTTGGGATTAAGGTGGCTTACTCTAAGGCATTTTTTACTCCCAACAAGAATATGTTTCGTATTTCCTTAAAGAATAAGGCAAGATAGCATCCAAGATAGCAAAGTACTCGAATAGACCTATATCGCAATACAAAAGAGAATGCATCAATGTTTGGTAGGAAAATTTGTTTATCTGTCTTATACATAACAAGTGTAATTAGTCACTTCATGCATAACCAAAAAGGAACCAAAAAGAAGCATATATAGACATTGATTATACAGGGTTTGTAGTTGACGGGAGGTCAACATATGGCACCTTTCTTAGTAGTAACCTCGTGACGCAGAGTAAGAAAATGAATGTGGTAGTACGGTCTACGACAAAGGCAAAATCCCGAGAAATAGTTCAAAGTGTGTACAAACCATTTTGTTTAAGATCAAGTGGATGATCTAATGAGACTTTATTGCAATAATAAGTCAATAATTAGTATAGCTTATAATCTAGTACAATAAGATTAAAAGAAGCACATTGAAATTGATAAACACTTCATTAAAGAGAAACTAGAAAGTTGGTTGATTTGTACTCTTTATGCATCTACACATGGACAACTTGTAGATATACATATTAAGGTTCAAAATCTCGAGTCATGTCAAAATTTTGATCTTTCACTAGAACGATACTATTTTGGTATCCCGCCAATGTTTTGATGCATGGTGTCGGTAATGGATTGTATTTGAAGAAAAAAGGAGATGAAGTATAGGAAGGCCTCTTGCCGAGCAAGTTTCAAATCTTATAGTATGTCAGGCAAAATGATCGAATGGTAAGTCAATGAAACTCAATACCACTTAGCACACACAATGACTCCTTCCTTTACTTTATCTCCTTCCTCTTTCAACCTCCAATCTGTCACCAATACTATATATTGAAGCGTCCACACAACATTGAAACAGTTATCATTGTGGTCAAAGACCCAAACTACGATACAACTCAAGATTTTGAACCTTGGTATCGAATGGTATGGACTTTCAATGATTTACCGGAACGATACATTTTGACCGTTTCGTCTAGCACCATACAAGATTTCAAACCATGATACTTACTAAAGGCTTAAGTAGCTCATTGTTTCAAAGTATTGTATCCAAGATAGAAATGATAAACATGTATTTGCCAATTTGAGGAGTTTGAGACATGATGATTTTATAATCATTTATATCCCTAAAAACTAGACAAAATATTTCATAAATCATGGGATAATGATTTTGTAAAATATGAAGAACAATAGCGTAGAATTTTAATGAAAATGTCTTTTATTTTACAAATAGTACGTCATGTTATCAATTAGGATCTCATATATTGGATAAGTTTTAAATTAATACAATTTTCAATTTTCGTCATTTTCTTTAAAATGAATAATGTTCCATGATAGATAAACTTCATGAGAAAAACTATTTGAATACAATAAATTTAAATTATCAACTAAAGAAATAAAAGATCTTCAAATAGAAAAATAATTATGTGAGGATGGTGCAAGCTTGCTTAATCTAATATTGAAATTGCCCAATGATTGCAGAAAGCAAGCCTCTTTTCCCTTGGCAATATAGTGGGCCATAATTTTCTTGAATTAAACTTTACACTTTGCAATCTAAGTTGCTTTGAATTCCAATTTTAGCTCATAAATAACCTGGAATAGATCCTCAACCCTACATAGGATCTAAAATCAAATCTCTATCCTTTCATTTTTTAGAAACATTACACCACCCTTTCTCTCTCTCTCTCTCTCTCTCTCTCTCTCTCTCCGAATAGATTTCACTTTTACTTTGTTATTTTATTTTAATTATTTATTAATTAGATAAGGCTACCCCCTTGACCTTTTTACCGGAGAGGGAGAGGTCAAGGATTCATCCCAAGCAAGGAGAAGTAACTTGTAGCAAAGGAAGGAATTGTGTTTGACAATGTTATAGTTGGAGAGTCAGATGCAACGATGGACCATGGCAGCAAGTGTCAGAAGTAGCCATTCAGGGACACGTCAAGTGGTTGTAACAATAGGAATAATCATGCAGGGAATCATTTTTTAAGCAATAATGTGGGCAATAATCGCTCGTATGCAAGAGGTGTCAAGAAAGGTTGGTTCGCAATTTAAAAATAGGTTCAGCTAAGGTCACCAACCAATTAGCAAGGGTGGGCACCTAAGAAGAGGGCAACCTTGGTGATATTCACACCACATAGTGTAGCATGAAAAGACTAGCGATGGGCCATAGGTGCAAATAAAGTGAGGAGGAGAAGCTAGAGGTTAGTTGCAACGACATAATGTGAGGATGGAGACAACAATGGGATTCATTGACTACTTAGGTGTGTCATCCAGCTCTATTGCGAGCATCTAGCCCAAGGGTAGACGTCTGAGGCAACAGAGGAGAGGAAGTTTATTTTGCAAGAGGTTGTTGCTGCTAACGCATGCAGAGACAGAGGAATGAACTCTACTTGGTAGATGAAGTCTTGTCCATGATCTCTCCTCAATAGTGATAGATTTTGGATGGAAGAAATTGATCGACGTACGAGATGTCATCAGGGGCTCAAAGTCAACGAAGGGCTTGGACACTCGAGCTCGGATTAAAGAGAAACAACCAAGCCAATTCAACTCTAATACAGAAGCATTGAAAATTTTTGGCAAAGTGCAAGGCTAACAATGTAGGCAGCTAAAATCATTTGAAACTAACAAAGAGGGAAAAATATTATAAATTAAAAGATGAATCAATTACATAAAATCCTAACCCTTTTGGTGAGACCAAGTCTTTATAAAAATAATGAAAAATCTAATAAACTTTTCTAAAAATTTAAAACAACTCTTAACATTAAAAGGAAACTCTAAATTTATGCCCAAATCTAAAACTATGACACAAATTAGATTTCTACTACATAAAAGCCTTAAATTAGCAACCTATTGAGACTGTGATTTATTTAGAGCATTCACCTTGTTGAATGATTATAGCATCTTATCTTTACCGTGCAAGTAGCTTAATTGTAGGGATTGTAAATCTTATATCGTGCAATTAGCTTAATTATAGGGATTGATTATAGCATCTTATCTTTGACCGTGTAATTAGCTTAATTTTAGGGATTGTAATTGATAGGCATAATTATAGGGTGATGTATATAAATACCTACATATAAGTGAATAAAATTATAGAAAAATTATTTCATCTCTTTCTCTTCTACATGGTATCAGAGTTGGATCCTTCTCTGACCTAATTTTCTGTCATATTTTTTTCTGCTTCTGCTACTGACGGTTCTCGTGCCGCCACTACCGTAACTCTACCGCCGCCGCCACTGCTCTAATCTACTACTCAAGTCTCCTCTGACTTTCTTCTACAATCAGATTCTAAACCTAATTTGGCTACTACTATTAAATTGAATGGGACCAACTCTCTTATGGTCACGTTCGTTTGAACTATTCCTGGGGTCCCATAAGAAGAAGGAGCATATTCTGTTCGACCCTCCTAACCCTAAAGATCTGAAATATTCAGATTAGGTTTCGGACAATTGTTCTATTATGGTTTGGCTCCTCAACAGTATGGAAGAGTCCGTAAGTACTAATATTATGTTCATGGAAACTTCCAAAGAGATGTGGGATGCCTTACAGGGCATGTATTTGAATGACAAGAATATTTCTCGTGTTTTCAAATTATATGAAAAACTCTTCGCTCTTCGCCAAGACGGTCAGTCTTTAACTATTTTGCTACTCTTAAGGGGGCTATCGATGAAATTCTGTTATACTATCCTCTCTCTTGTAACGCTCAGACTCGAAAGAATTAGTGGAGGAATTCTCGGTCGCAAAGTTCCTATCTGATTTAGATTCCACTCTACGACCGGTTCGAGATAATCTATTGGCAAGTGATAACATTCCCACATTATTGAATGCTCTGTCTCGGGTGCTTCATGTAACCACGGGTCATCCCGACACCAGTTCTCCTCCATTTTCCGATACTTCGGTTATGACTACTCGTGGTCGGGGTTCTCTCAGGGTCGTAATAGTGGTCACGGTCGTGGTTGTGTAACTGATGCCACCAGGGGTAGTCATTCGTGTGTTCACTGTGGTCGTTCCAACCATACCTTCGACAAGTGTTGGGCGAAGTTTGGTAAGCCTGATTGGATTAACAGTGCATCTACCGAACCATCGACACCATCACCTAACAACGATATGGTCTCTGTTTCTCGTACTGATTATGAGAAATTGCTTCACTCTTCTGCTAGCATTCCTTCTACCACTACTGCCTCATCTATCTACAGGTGCGTTTGCAATATCTAAGTCTTGGATGCTGGATTCTAGTGCTTCTACCCATATTACTGATAACAAGTCTGTTTTCTCTTCCTCTTTTGTTTCCTCATCTTTATCCCCTGTCCGTCTAGCCAATGGTACCTATTCTCCAATTACGGGAATTGGTGTTGTCAGGCCCACTACAAATATCACTCTTGATAATATTCTCTTCGCACCGAAATTTCTGATTAGTTTACTATCTATAAGCCTACTCACAAAAACTCACAACTATTCTGTATCGTTTTATCTTTTCAGGACATGCAAACAAAGAGGATGATTAGTGGAGGACATGAGCGTGATGACCTATACTATCTAAATTCTCTTACACCTGCATGTTCCAGTGCACTCTCAGCAACGGTGTCTCCTTATCAGTGGCATTATCGTCTAGGTCACCTATCTCCTTTCTCTCTTAAAAATTTAGTTCTTGTTCGATTTCCAATGTGAGTCCTGTGAGTTCGTCAAACACCATTGCACATCTTTTCCTTTTAGAGTTGATAAACATAGTTCTTTTTCTTTTGAACTTGTTCATTGTGATGTTTGGTGCAAAGTTGAGTCTAGAGGGGACTTTCAATATTTTATAATTTTTGTTGATGATTATTCCCGCATAACGTGGTTATATTTACTCAAAAATAGAAGTGATGTTCCTGATGTTCTACAAACATTTTATAATGAAATAAAAACTCAATATTTTGTTGACTTGCGCACTCTTCGTACTGATAATGCACTTGAGTTCAATCAGAAACATGTTTCTACATTCTGTAATTCTTATGGCATAATTTATCAAACATCTTGCTCATACATTTCCCAACAAAATGGGGTTGCTGAACGCAAATGTCATCATATTTTAGACGTAGCTCGTATCCTCTTTGTCATATACATGTCCCTAAGTATTTGTGGGGTGATGCTGTCCTCACAGCTTGTTTCCTCATAAATAGAATGTCATGTATTGTGTTACATGGGGATATCCCATTCTCATGTCTTCATCCTAACAAACCTATTTTCTTTGTGTCTCCTCGCATATTTGGTTATATTTGTTTTGTACATGATTTTACTCTTAGCTTGGATAAATTGTCTCCTCACTTTATTAAATGCATCCTACTTGAATATTCTCGTACACAAAAAGGATATCGTTGCCTTAACCCGCTCACAAAACGTAATTACACCAGTGCTGATGTTACATTTTTTTGTCTCACAACCATACTTTTCCCCCATTTGGCTATACATTAGCATCTCCTCCATTACCTATCCCACCGGTCATGTCTCCCACTACAAATGCTCCGTCTCCTAAACCATTGCAAGTGTATACAAGGCGTTCTCGGCCAGAACCTGTCTCATGTCCCTCGCCTCCTCTTACTGCAGCTCCTAATGCTCCTCGCCCCTTCGATATTGATCTACTCATTGCTCTTAAGGTATTCGTTCTTGCACTACCAATCCTTTATCTAACCATATCTCGTTTGATTACCTTGGTCCTGCTTTCCACGCTTTTGTTGTTTCTCTCTCATCTATAAAGGTTCCAACTTCCTACTCTTAGGCTTATCAACACTCTGCTTGGCGGACTACAATGGATGAAGAAATATTCGCCCTTATCTCTCGTGGTACTTGGGAGCTTGTGCCTGCACCACCTTTCGCAGATATTCTTGCCTGTCGTTGGGTGTTTACTTTGAAATATAAAGCTGACGGTATTGATCGATACAAAGTTCGCCTGGTGGCCAAAGGATTTACACAAACTTATGGTGTTGACTACTTTGAGACGTTCTACTACTGTCCGCTTGAATTCTATTAGAGTTCTGTTCTCCTTGGCTGTCAATCAATCTTGGCCAATGTATCAACTAGATGTGAAAAATGCCTTCGTTTATGGCGATTTGCACAAGACCATTTTTATGGAGCAACCTCCAAGATATGTTGCTCGGGGAGAATGCTACTATGATTTGCAAACTTAAAAAGGCTATTTATTGGCTTAAACCCAGAGCTTGGTTTGATAAATTCAGTAATATAATCGGAGTTGTTGGCTTCAAGCAGTGCAAATCTAATCATTTTGTGTGTATACGACATAGCACGACTGCACGAATGAGGTTATCATTCTTATTTATGTTGATGACATCCTAATATTCGATAGTGATATAAGTGAAATTGACGAAACTAAGAAGTATTTATAGCAACACTTTGTTACTAAGGATATGGGACATCCCAAGTATTTCTTAGGAATTGAAATTGCTCACAACAAATTTGGAGTTTCATTATGCCAACGGAGCTATGCTACATATTTACTCAAAGAAACTGAATTGCTTGGAACGAAGCCGGTTGATACTCCTATGAATATAAATCCAAGTGTTTGGGATGATACCGGAGAATTCTTTGAGGATAAGGCAAAATACAGACGGCTAGTTGGGAAACTCATCTACTTAACAGTAACGAGACCTGACATCTCCTTTGCAGTTGAAATGGTCAGTCGTTTTATGGATAAGCCGAAGTAATTTCACTAGGATGCTATGATCAGATTCTTAAGTACATCAAGAAATCTCTAGGGGTCTTTTAAGAGAAATCGGCACCTAAAAATCAAAGTCTATTCTGATTCCGACTATGCTGGATCAAAGACCGACAGACGGTCCACTTCTGAATATTGCACTTATGTAGGGGGAAATCTAGTAACATGGCTAAGTAAGAAACAAACTATCGTTGCTAGGTCAACTGCCGAAGCTGAGTACAGAGTCATGGCTCATACTGTGACTGAGATGTTATGGCCGAAGAATTTGCTTGAAGAATTAGGATTCACCTATAATGAACCACTGCTTATGTACTGTGATAACCAAACGGCTATTCACATTGCAAGTAACCCGGTTTTTCATGAGAGGAATAAGCATATTGAGGTTGTCTGTCACTTTATTCGCGAGTGCATAATGAGCCAAAGAATTGTCACTCCATTCACATCATTATCCAATCAAGTTGTTGATGTCTTCACTAAAGCTTTAGGAGGAAAACAATTGAACTATGACAAGATGGTTATAATTGACATAAATACTCCAGCTTAAGGGGGAGTGTTGAATGATTATAACATCTTATCTTTGATCGTGCAATTAGCTTAATTGTAGGGATTATAAATTTTATCTTTGACCGTGCAATTAGCTTAATTATAGGGATTGATTATAACATCTTATCTTTGACCGTGTAATTAACTTAATTGTAGGGATTGTAATTGATATGTATAATATTATAGGGTGATGTATATGAATACCTACACATAAGTGAATAAAGTTACAGAAATATTATTTCATCTCTTTCTCTTCTACACACCTAAGCAACAAAAGCAATGTGAAAAGAAAAAACAACAATAGTCAAAAATAATAATAATAATATATCATTCGCAGATTGAATTTACTGGGACTTACCTCATGCACTAAGATTTGTTGAATTGCTCCAGATAATACAAAATGTTGAGACTGGTACTCCTGTTGTTATCACTTATCACTTAGAAAACATGAGAAACCAACTAATCACTACTCAACCAAGATAAAAAAAAATAGAAAAAAATAAAAACCTTAAAATTTGCATAGTCATGAAGTGGGGGATCAAGGGTTAATTTTACAGCATCAATTGAAGATCCATATTTATGGCTCTTTTCTGGAGGATCAGTTTTTAAACTTTTGTACATAATAGAGAGAGAAACCATAGTATCCACAAGCTGGCATAGGTCATCTTTTTCTCTTTCTGACAGAAGATGTGATGACACCTGAAAACTTACAGAGAGAAAACTTCATCCAATTTAAAGAATGAAAGGTGAGAATGTAATGACAAAATTAGATAGCTATGTGAATTGCGAGATTTTCCAAAGGTATTGAAAACAATCCATACATTCATGTAGTCTGCTATACAAAATGTGAAAATCCATTTCCTTTCGAGTCACAGGTACATCTCTCACCAAGCTAAGTACAAACATACTATGAGAACAATAAAAATGCTAAGATTGGCCAAGGGAAAGCCATATATGCTAGGCTAGAAATGCCTCAAACATAATCATGATCCACTATCCAGAAAAGCACAATGAAGGTATCAAGCTGCTATATGTAACTCAAACTTAAAACAAAAATCTTTTCTAACCTATACTAGGTTTGGAAATTTCAAACCAGAGTATTAGTTCGGACCAATACTGACTTGGACTGATCAGCACCGAAGAAGAAAGGAGCAATTGGTGAACCCTTGAGATGTAAGGAATAGGGGAGGGAGGAAGAGAAATTTATTTGGAAATTCATTGGAGTCATCACAGTAAAATTGCCATTAAAATCACTAAATTTTGTTACAACAAGGTTGTCAAGAACTTTAAAACTCAGAAAATGATGGCAGGTAATACAACAAGCCTTCCAGTCCTCACTATTTGTGATTGACCACATATACCATATGCATTCGTTAACTATGAAAGATTATATCACCTTTATATCTACAAAAAAGAGAGCCTCCTGTATGAATATTTTGTAAATGATTGTTTTACTTCTAATGATCCCCACATTGCAAGTAACTAGTCAACCTATGAAAATGAACAGAAATAGAGTTATGAGAACAATAAACTATAATATTTTCTCAATACAAATTATCTCTCAAGCAGAGTTTAAACTTTTGATCTCTTTCTAAAATAGTAAAATTTTAATGCCTTTTCATGTCTACACTTTTAATCCTCTGTCAATTGATTTATTTACTTCCAAAAGTAAGATTATAGCAATTAAATGTTTCATTAAAAATGGATAAATGTAAACAATATAGCAACCCTCTCACCAATCTGCTTGTTGTCAATAGAAAAATTTAGTGATGAAGAACATAAGTAGATCAAAACTCTCTATGTGATATCACTTAATGTGGATAAGGGTTACACAATCTCACATAAAAAAACAAGCATTATCACACAGAACAAAAACTCTTTGAGAATTCCAACTCAAAAAGAAGAAATTTTATTATGCGAACATGATAAACATGAGGGGACTGGAGTCTCTATTCTAGACACCAGCCTAAGCAAAATTGAAAATAAATTTAAACCATTTAAAATGATCATCATATTCCTAAAATGACTCAATCAAAGTAGATTAAACCAAATTATAAATTAAAAAAAATAATTGAACTTATGCCAAAATTATCATACACTTATAATAAGACAATTGCTAATTTAAACTAGATTAAATAACTTAACATTCTAGACAAGAGATCAACCAAAAGAAACTGACAAAACCTAGAACTTCTAAATAATAAATATTTCGAAACAAAAGGAGAGGTTAGACCTAAGATGAGATTTTTCTTTAGTTAGGACAGTGGCTTCCAGGTGGAGTTGGGAATTCTTCGAAAGCAAATCAATTCCCTTTCAACCCATGGCAAGAATCATTTAATCATAGAGGGCAAACCTAAAGCATTGGGTTTTAAGTGGTATAGCAACTTGGGGACTTAATAAGCCTCCAACAATTAAAGATAAAGGTGGGTGGTGACTTAGTAAGTCAACTATGGCTCCAAAAAGGCATAACCTTTCCATGGCAGGCCAGTAGAGTCACTATCTCAGCAAGGGTCATGTTGCCCGTGTGTGTGTGTGTTTGGTAGTCGAGGCATTGGAACCCCTGGTCTAGATTTGCCACCCATTCAAATCCATAAATTTTGGTTGGGGATGCCAGAATGCATCATCATATTTAGGACTTAGTTTCCTTCAATAGAGAGCAGTTAATTTGACTCCAACATCACTTGGTGAGCCATGGTCATTGTAACTTGAGACTTAGTCCCCATGATAAAGGGTGATTAGAACAACTCTTTACTCTCTAAGCTTCTGCCAATACATAATTATTTTGCATATATATTTAGCTTACCTTAGACATGTAGTTGATGTGTTGGTGTTGAATGTTTATTAAAATTTGCCGGTTGTGACGGTAGGAGAATTGGTAAGGGATATATATGGTTATTTTATTGTTGTGCTAATAGTGTATGATGAGTGGCTTATCTTACTTCGCTCATTGTTGTATATAATTGTGGGCTATCTATTATGAGCAATTACTATATGTAGATGTTGATTGTTTCCAAGACGTGGTACTCAAAGTCATTATTTTGTGGCCTCCATATTCATATGTCGGTGGTGGTGGACAGAGAATCCACAACCTTGCTTAGAGGAAAGACTAGGGCAATGCTAATAAGACCCATGTAGAATCTTTTTGGGTTTAACATGAGATCAATGTTGTAAATGGCGGTAGGCGGTGGCAGGACGATCAGTGACCGCCTATCTCCTCGGCCACCTAGGCGGTTAAATTTTTTTTACTATTTTTATATATAATATTAATAAAAATTAATAATCATATTAATAACTAAAATATATTAACTAAAAATAAAAATAAAAAATTATTATTATATATATATATTAAATTAATAGGATAATTTTATAGGCTTTAATTAAGAATATTTAAATTATCCCAATTATAGATAGGAGTTGATTAAAACTATAAATATAAAGTATTCGATTAAATCCTATGTTAAAAAAACAGAAAAACCAAAGTTTCGTCTCTGCTTCAGAGGCCTCACATGACGAGCGCCTCGTCGGATCCGGGCGTCGCGTGACGGGCTTCTCGCCGGGCCCAGGCGACGAGTCCGAACCCCGTTAAAGGACTCGACAAAGGGGCAGGACCCCGAGCCCGCGCGACGGGTCCGAACCCGTCGCCGGGCCCGAAGAAGGGGCAGGACCCCGAGCCCGCGCGACGGGTCTGGACTGGTCGCCGGGCTCCGGCGACGTGTCGCGGCGCGCCGACGTCTTGCGTAGTGCCTAATGACGGCTACAACAATGGCAAGCGACAGTAGCTTTGACCGAAGGAGGGGAATTTTTTTAACCTACCGTTGCTTTAACGGCCTTAAAAGACAAAAACGGAGTGGGTGATGTCTGCCTCCCGCCTAGGTGGTCGCCTCAAGCGCCATCTAGAACACTGCATAAGATGTACTCTCATTATGGTTTTGGCATGTCCTTGTTGGCACTTATGGTTTGAATGACATGTTGGTTTTCCCTCATTGTTTTTTGGATTTGACTATGGTTAATTCTAAGGATGAAGTGATATGACAATATTTCTTAGTTAAATTGTTCCTATGTAGTGAGCAGATTAATGCTTATCTTTTGTGAGTAGATATTCGAAGATAGAACCAATTTAAGGGGAAGTTCTACTGAAATGTTCAACGGAAACCCTGTAGATGGCTTGAGAAAGGTTCCAAGGAGGTATATTCTCAAAAGAATTCTAGAGCATGACAATTTTGTTCGTACCAAAGCAAATTGAGCCTGAGGTTGTGAAATTTTGTAGAAATTTTAATTTTTTAAAATTATAGATTTTCGAATCTTGGTTTTCTGTCAAGCGTGGAAATGGGTTTTGAATTAACATTAATCATTAGGTACCACTAAGAAGTAGGATTCAGTATAAATATTTTTTTCTTAGTTTCAAGAACTAGTTATTATCATTCCTTTTAACTTGGTGGCGGAATGAGGAACGGTACTAGTCAACGAGCAAAACGGTGAATTCCGTCCTTGCAAACTAGCATGGCTTAACATTTTATACCTTGATTTGGAGAAATACATATTCAAATACAACATGGGATAAATGCATCAAATCTGAAAATAGTTCTCAAGATCCTAGTTGGTGAGCTAGGAGGATGAGCATCAACGAATAAAGAATCTTGGTGATGAAATAAGGAAGTACAAAAATAACCGAAATTCAAAAAGCCTATAAGTTACTATACACTTGGCAAACTGAAGAAAATTTAAAAATAATATTCAATAGCCACGAATGAGACCAAGAAAGTCATGAGTAAAGCCAAGAATAATACTTTCAAACGTATGTATAAACGGCTTGATACAAAACAAGGAGAAAGAGATACCTATAGAATAGATAAAGCGAGAGAAAAAAAAATAGATTTTATCCAAATAATGCATTTTAGATAAATCCAATTGAGTATTAGTAAAGAATGAGGGAATAAAGAAGCGATAGGAGAGACATTTTCATCAAATTTTTAAAGAAGGTTTAAGTAACCATCGAAGCTTTACAAATTTAAGTATGTTAAAAGAGTATAGAAACTTATATTTTTATCGAAGAATTCAAATTTTAAAATGTAAAGATAATTAGACTGGATGATATTTCAATATAAGTATGAAAGTATTTAGGGAAGGAAGGTATTGAATAGTTTACAAAATTATTCATATTAAAAAAAAAATTATCTAATTAATGGAGTATAAATAATCTAGTCACCTATATAAAAATAAAGGAGACGTACAAAATCATACAAATTATAGAAGCATTAAGCTAATGAGTTATATCATGAATTTTTTAGAAAGAATTGATAAAAAAAATTAAGAAACGAGACCAAGGAGACAAAAAATCAATTTGAATTCGTGCATAGAAGTTATACATCTTATCAAACAACTAATTGACAAGTGTTTCTTATAAATATAGGGTTACATCAAAAATCAACAGCAAATCCATATCTTTTCACACAAGTCATGGATGAACTTACTAGACACCTCCAAAACGCATTACCATGGTGCATATTACTTGCAAATGACATTGTTTTGATCGATGACATGTGAAGGAGTAAATGTTGAGCTTGAATCTTGGCGGCAAAAACTAAAAGTAAAAGGTTTTTTTAGCTTAGTAAAGTAAAGGCACAATATATAAAATTTAAGTTTAGTAGTAGAAGATAGAAGATGACAAGTAACTTATAACTAAGAGTTTTAAGTATCTAGGTTTATTTTTACAAAAGGATGGAGGAGTATATCTTATGCTTTATATATGATACAAATAGAATAGTTGAAATGAGAAGAGCGTCAGGTGTTCTTTGTGATCGTAAAGTATCTTTAAAATTTAAAAGGAAGTTTTACAAAACAACGATTAGATATGTTATGTTATATGGAAGTGAATGTTGTTTATGAATTGAGCATATGAGTGAGTGGAAGATAAAATTCGCAAAGATGAGGATGTTAAGGTGAATGGCAGACGAGAATGGATAGGATTAAGAAATGACAACATTAGAGAAAAATTCAACATTCCACCTCTTGAGAGGAAACTCTGAGACACGTTTAAAATTGTTTGGAATGTACTTATGCGACCAACAAATGCCTCAGTTAGGCGATGTGAGATCATGACAAATACACGCATTAATCGAGAAAGAAGGAAACCAAAGAAAACTCGATTAGTAATAATAAAATAAGATAAAAATCATAAAAATATAGATGATGATATAATAGAGGATCGAGCCTAATAACATAAAAGGATCTGTCGACCCCATCAAGTTGGATAAAAGCTTAGTATTAGTAGTTGTTGTCTTTATATTTTGTTGTATCTTCTTGTTGTTGTTTGTAAGCTTAGATTGTAAGAGGATTCTTCACATGGCATCCAAAAAGAAGAAAAAACAAAAGAATTTCGGGAGCGACTCATCAATGTGTCAAAAGCCAATGTTAGCATTTTATTTCCGCTACATACTAACTATATGAACAAGTACATGATTAAGCCATCAACTATTAAACCCCCTTGCCTCATCCATCGATCCTACACAAGGATCATGATGCCTTGAAGCCTTTAGGCAGCCAAATTGGAAATTTCGAGACAGATTAGAGGATAAGAAGGCAAGTATAGTATGGGGAGGTGGTCAAGTCATTAAACCCCTTAGCCTAGACGCACAAATCATTTTGAATCCATCAAATCTATAAAAATTAGGTTGGAGATGTTGGAATGAATTATCATTTTTTAGAATTTAGTTTCCTACAATAGTGGACAGTTAATGTGACTCGTGTTACCAAATAGGCTACAACCATTATACTTAGGAGTTGGTCTACGGCCATTAAACTTAGGAGTTAGTCCCGGCGATAATGAGTAATTAGAATGACGCTTATGTTACTTGGCAAGCTTTAGCCAATACATGATTATTTTGCATGTATATTTGGCTTACTTTAAATATGTATTCTATGTGTTGAGTTAGATGTTTGTTAGAACAATGTAGTGTGTAGTGTGGCCATCTAAGAATCAAAAAGGTAAGTATAAGGTTATGGGAGGCTTATCTTCCTTTACCCATTGTTGTACTATAGTTGCATGTTACCTATAATGAGAATTTAGTATATGTTGTTGATTATTTTCGAGAAGTGGTATTGATGCCTACCTATTGTTTTGTAGCCTCCAAATTTTCACTGGTTAGTGATGGACAAACATTTGCAAATATATTCAGAGGAGAGACTATGGAATGTTGATAAAAGATTCTAATTGTTCTTGTAGTTTTTTTTTTTTTTGAGGGGTAACTTAGAGATGTACCAGAGTTATGGATTTGGTGTGTACTTATTGACACTTGTGGTTGGAACAACATGTTGGTTCAGAGGAGTCACTTGTGGTTTTCTCTCATCATTCTCTAAATTTGACTATGCTTTATTTTATGGATATGACATCATATGACAATGTTTGTGAGTTGATGTGTTTCTATGTAGTGAGTAGATTAATTCTTATCTTCTACAAGTATAGTCGTTGGGTAGGCAACCTTAATGTAATATGTATATATTGATAGAGTCAATATAAGGGGGTGGTTCTTAAATTTTAAGAGGAAACCCCTATAGAAGGTTTGAGTTTTAAGAGGTATATTCTTTGACAAGGGAAGAATCCTAAAATGCATGACATAAATTCTTAATTTGTATTATGCTCCACCATTAAGGAGAAATTGACTATTAATGAGTAATCATATTTCTTGACTATTAATGGCAAAATTCTTGATTTCGTTCTATTATTAAATTATAAGATTGACAAATCAAATTTACTTATAAAACATAACTGTCAAATTAAGTTGTCATCTTGTAGATTTATAACGTAATTAGCAAACATTGAATAATTTACATGAATCTCAATTACAAATATATTTCATTATTTAAAAAGATAAATTTGATTTTTCAATTTGGTTACTTCTACAAACTATCAAACTCAAATTTTTTACACTTCAGTGAATCCAAAGCGAACTGAATTTATTTAGCTAAGAAAACAAACTAAATCTGAATTTTAATTTAGTTTAGTTTCACTTTTCATTTTGAACTGAATAAAAGACACCCTTACAATAAGGGATGGTCGAATGAATACTCTTCTGGAAGAGTAATTATAACATTCTTTGGCTAATAAATGTATCTATATACTTCTCTTTTAAATTACCTTCGCGGATCAATTTATATTCTTTATGATTATTTGTAGCATTGACATATAGTTCACATATCAGCTCAATACAAATTGGAATGTGATGGCAAGCAGTAGAAAATAAAGCTGAGTTTCTAGGTTGGCAGGATTTAGTGTCATAAATAACCATAAGTCATGAAGGTGTTATAATCTTTAAACATAAGTCATGAAGGTGGATCAAAACTTACACAAAGAACCCATACCGTTGATAAAGCACAAAGGGTAAACAACAACAAGACGTATCCCACTATGTGAGGTCGGCTATATGAATCCTTACGCCATTGGGCTCTCTCCCCTACTATATCATCATCTATACTTAAATAAATTTTATCTTATTTTATTGTTGCTAACCAAGTCTTTTTTGGTCGTCCTCTTCCCCATTTGATATGTGTATTTATCATAGTTTCGCATCGCCTAACTGGAGCATTTATTGGTCATCTAAGTGCATATCCGTACCATCTCAAACGTGTCTCTCAGAATTTTTCCTCAATAGATGTTACTCCGACTTTCTCTCTAATACTCTCATTTCTTATTTTGTCCATCCTCATATGTTCACACATTCATCTTAACATCCTCATCTCTACAACTCTCATCTTCTACTCATGTGCTCGAGTCATAGCCCAGCATTCAGCTCCATATAACATAGCAAGTCTAACTGTCATTTTGTAGAACTTTTCTTTAAGTTTTAGAGATCCTTTATGATCCCATAAAACACCTGACGCTCTCCTCCATTTCAACCGTCCTGCTTATATTTTATGTAAGACATCTCTCTTAATCCCTCCATCATTTTGCAAAAATAATCATAAATACTTAAAGCTCTCAGTTCCACATAACTCATTATCTCCTATCTTAACAATTGTCTCATTACGTATAATATTGTTAAACTTAAATTTCATATATTCTGTCTTTACTCTACTAAGTCTAAAACCTTTCACTTCTATTATTTCCCACCAAAATTCTAGTTTAGCATTTACTCCTCATCTACCAAAACAACATCATCTGCAAACAACATACACCACAGTACTGTATCTGCAATATGTCAATTCGTCCATGATTAGTATAAAAAGATAGGACTTAAAGCTGATATGTAATCATATCTTTATTGGAAATGCTTCAGTTAATCCGTCTGAAGTCTTCACTCTAGTCGTTACATCCTCGTACATATCCTTGACTAGATCAATATATGTTACGCTAATACCTCTCTTTTCTAGAATTCTCCATATAATTTCTCAAACTCTATCCTAAGTTTTTTCTAAGTTAATGAATATCATGTGTAAATCTTATTTTTACTCCCGATACTTTTCAATTAGTTGCCTAAGAAGATATATAGCTTCTGATGAACCCAAATTGATTTTCAGTCATTGTAGTCTCCTTCTTTAATCTTTTTTTCTATTACTCTTTCTCAAAGTTTCATGGTATGACTCATTAATTTAATACCCCTATAGTTTGCACAATTTTGTATATCTCCCTTGTTCTTATATAAAAGAACTAGAGTACTTACCCTCTATTAATCAGACATTTTTTTCGTTTTCAATATCATATTAAATAAATTTGTAAGTTATTCAATACCTTGTTTCCCTAGGCACTTCCATACCTCTATCGAAATATCATCGGATCCACGATTTTTCCATTGTACATCCCATTTAAAACTTGTTCTACTTCTAAAATTTGAATTCTACGATAAAAATTTAAATTTCTATACTCATTTGACCTACTTAAATTATCTAAGTTAAGTTGAGCACCTAAACTTTCATTAAAAAGTTGATGAAAATACGAATTTCACTGCTCTTTTATTTCTTCATCGTTTACTAGTACCTATTGCATTCATCTTTAATACATTTTATTTGGGTAAGATCTTTAATCTGCCTTTCTCTTACTTTAGCTATTCTATAAATGTCTCTTTTTCCTTCTTTTGTATCTAATTTTCGATATAATTGTTCAAAAGTTTCATTCCTTGCTTTACTCACTACTTAGATATATATTTTTTTAAATTTTTCTCGTTCTTACAAATATAAATCCTTATTAACTGTTCGTTTTTCCTTTACTTTCTCTAGTACTTTCTCATTCCACTACTAAGATTCCTTATTTGGTGGTACATGCCCTTTGACTCACGGAGTACACTCTTAGCTATTATTTTCAACTTTGATACCATCTTATCCCATGTTGTATTAGGGTTACCATATATTTCCTCTAATGCTTGTACTCCTCTTACCTTTTCCTTAAATATGTTTTGCTCCCCATCCTTTAACTTCCACCACTTAATTCTAGGAGTCGTATATATTTCTTTCTATTGATACTATGTTTGAGGCGTATATCCAACACTACTAACCTGTTGGGTACTTAAGATTTCTCCAAGGATGACCCAATTTTTACAAATCTTTCTATCCCTCTTCTTAATCATAATAAAATCAATTTATAATTTATTATTCTCATTTTTAAATGTGACCAAGTGTTCTTCTCTTTTCTTAAAATATGTATTAGCTAATATAAGATCATATGCTATCGCAAAATTCAATTTAGTTTTCCCTTCTTCATTTCTCGTTCCAAACTCATATCCTCCATGTACTCTTTTGTATTCCTCATTTTTCACTCCGATATGCCCATTTAAATCCTCTCCTATAAAAATCATTTTATTTAGCGGAATGTTTTGTAATACTTCATCTAGGTCGTCCCAAAATCTTGATTTGGTAGCTTTATTTAATCATACTTGAGGTGCATATATGCTAATTACGTTCATAGTTTATTTCGTCACTATTATCTTGAGAGCTATAATTCTATCCCCTTTTCTAACTACTCCTACAACTTCATCCTTTAATGAAATATCTACAACAATACCCACTCCATTTCTTGTTTTACTCTTTCTTGTGTACCATAATTTAAAATCTGAGTTATCTATCATCTTTGCCTTCTCGCCTACCGATGTACTACCTCTATTGATTTACTAGTGAGGATTTTCATGTTTCAAATCTTAGACTATTAGTTTTCTTATAATATTTGTTCTTATCCAACCCATAGTGTGAGAACTCTTACCTATTTAACACTACACTCAAGTTCTCATGGAGATGTAGCAGTCTTTGCCGATATATTATAGTCGGACCCTGCAACGCGAACTCTTACATATTTAGCACTACACTCGAGTTCTCATGGAAATATAGTGGTTCTTGCCGAGATGTTACAGTCGGACCCTGCGACGCGTTCCTTAGAGGAACATCCTAATATTAGCACAATAGTTTAATAGATCCATTCATTGTAATTTGTTATAGTTTAACGCTGGCTGGCAACTTAACGCAACCCCCCTCTTTTATCCGGGCTTGAAACTGGCCATAACTAGTTCGTCATGGGCGAAGTTAGCACAAAGGGTAAACAATCACACAAAATGAAGCAAATGATCTCAAAGGACGAAAACATAAAATGAGAAAATTTTATTATATAAAGATAACAAGTATATAAAGATTAAGGTCCCTTTTAAAAACACAAAAAGAAAAGTCCGGTGCACCAAGCTCCCGCCAATGCAAGGTCCCGGGAAGGGTACAGCCTGCTTTGCAAGAGGTTATTTCCGATCCTCCAACCCATGACCTCCAAGTCACACGGTAGTAACTTTAATGTTCCCCTTCCCTTTTAAAAACACAAACCAAATAAATTTAAAAAGTTTAAGAAAAGAAACAATTCTATGCCTAAAATGACTCAATTGAATAAGGAAACAAACCAAATTACAACTAGGTAAGAAACAAAATTGAATTGAACTCCTACCAAAATTATCCTACATTTCGAATAAAACAATTCACAATTTAAAATAGAACTTGTCCTCTTAAACAAGAGAATATACCAAAACAAACTTTTATAAAACGTAACACTTTTAAAAATTAGATTCCTAAGTTACATTAACTCATGTCATTAGTTTATCTCGATGTAAATATATATTTTCCGCAAATCTCCCATTTTAAAACTAATTATAACACTTTTATCTCGATGTAATTATATTTTACATGATTTATTAAATTTATTTAAATTTAGAACTTACATGATTAGCTTACTGAAATATGAATATAAATGTTATTAATAACTTTATACATAGCATAAATAGAACTAAAATTAATTAACATTAGAATGTAGCTGATAATTTAATAAGTATAAAATTAGAAGTTATATAGTTTATTAATATAATAATATACATGTTAATAAAATTTAGATATATTAACTCTAACTAATGAATATAATTAATTAATATTGATATTAAAATATAATTAAATAATTAATAACTTATAATATTAACCTATAACATACCTTATTAATACAACTGATTTATATAATTAATATCAATAAAGCATGTTAATACTAATTAACATAACTAAAATTAATAAAAAATATCTCATATTAATATAAATATACTAATATTAAAGCTAATTGATAAATGCAACTAATAAGAAATGTGAACTTATCAACACAAACCCTAAAACCACTAGTTCAATTGACTAGATTACCAATGTCTGGACTTTTCCCCTCATAACATAACTCTCCTTTCCCAACAAGATGTGGTCTTCCCACTCTAAAACACTATCTGAACCCACTGAGAAAAGTCAACCAGCATGGTTTCAACTGGTATCCACGAGCTCCATGTGTCTAGGAAGTGTCAATTTCACTCAAGAGATGGAGCAATAAGCAGCAAGCTTGCCAATGATGACTAAATGACAAGAAATTTTAATTCATTCTAACAGGTTTAGTTGTTTTCAGTTTAGGGTTTTCTAAAAATATACATAAACAAGGTCCTCTAGTTGGCAAGTAGAAATAGGCACTTACTGGTCTCAAAGATGGTGGTGAAAGAATATGCAACAGTGGTGAAACAATATCTTCCACAAAAGACATGATAGAGAGATGTCGAGATATCGAGGGTGAAATCATGGTTAGCCAAGTCTTCAACAATTCTTTCTTCTCCACAAGTTGTGCACGACATCTAGAATGTTTGAAGAAGTTCAAGATCCATAAACCATAATGGAGAGAAGAGCATTTAGAGTTAGGAGTAAAATGCCTGTGAAATGTCCTTGGCCACTCAATGTTTGGCTTTTCAACTTGAGCAATCAGCCGACTCATAGATATCACTAGAGGAGGTTGATAAGCTGAGACAAAAACACACTAGTTTTTTAAATAAGAAATTGCTAAGGAAGCTAAAAACTTCAACTGCAATCTTTACCAAGGAGAGACATTTGTTGAGTTCTGAGTACATACTGAAGCAGCGAATCCGAAATGCCAAGCATGTTAAGACATTTAACCTTCATGTGGCACAAAAGAGAATGTTTTAAGGTAACATATATAGGAAATCTGGAGGTAAAAGAAATCAAGTTATGACAGAATGATAGTCAAATACGAACTCACAGTTTTTCTCATCATGGGATCATGGTAAGAAAGATGCAGGAAATTTTCATGTATGCCATCCATAGTCAGTTCATATTCGCCGCTAAATTCAAAGTTGTTAAATTTTAGAGATGTGATTGTATAGATAAATTAGTAAATATGACTCAAACAATTATATTACCAGTTAGATATAAGAGAGTATACAAACTCAAAAGCACCAACACCATGTTCACAGCCACCATTGTTGAATTTCCTTTCGCCCTTCCGTGTGCTTGTTTGGAAAACCTATAATAAAGAGAATCTCCTTAAAAACATAAATAGATATTTACACCAATAAATTCATTAATACCTTAAACATACAATGACTGATAATTGGCATTTTCATACCTCTTTCCATACATCAACTGTGCTTCTTGAGATATCCTTTCTACCCACAACTTGAGAATCAATGTCAGACTAAATAAATAAAGCACTTGGATTACAGCAATTACTGGCCACTAAAAATTATTCGAGTTGAATAACATGGTAAAGCTGCAACTTACAATGTTGAGGGTCTCTTTTTTCTTGTGCAGAAACTGAAGTGTGTTCAGACATGATCTTATATCACAATCTGCAATGTAAAATTGTAAATGTTACATTTTAAAGAGACTATCCTCGTCTGCAATAATTTTCGCTGTCTCCTACGCAAAGTTTTTGACTTTGGCGTAGGCACCTGAAGACTAGGCACCAATCTGGCTATCTGGAATACTTGAGTATGGAACTAGAATAAATGTACCATTCAATTGTATTTCTTGAAGAGTAATTGGTGTTAAGAAGCCTATCAATAGAAACAATAAATACCTATTTTGATAATTGCTAGATGGCAAACAATACAAAGATCAAAAGAAAAAAAAAACATTTAACAAATAGCAAACAGTTGGCATTCACTAATTGTTGTTTTGCATAGAAAATAAGATGGAGGTTGTAATAAGAAGGAATTTAGTTCAAGAAAACCTATACACTTCTGAAAAATGTGAAGGTTGAATCTGGAAACCTAGATACCCATTCCTTCCATCAAAATTTTTAAAAAGTATGAAAGCAATATGTGGTCAACTAATTTCAGATAAAAAATAGGCCAACCATCAAATGTGAAAATAAATAATACAACAACAACAACCAAGCCTTATCCCACTAGGTGGGTAAATGTGAAAATAAACAATATAAAATATATATATATATATATATATATAAATCAATGATAGAACAAATTAATGTAACACTTGCATCTTAGAAATTACTACACCATAAATTTAGTTTATAAATGTGTTTCACAATTACGAAAACTAATGCACTATAAGAAAAGAAATCACGTAAGGTATCCTTTTTTTTTAGTTGGCACCAAGTATCCAAGCCTTTGGCCCAACTAATCCGAGGGTCACCGGCCCAACCCCACGGAAGTTTTCCACCGGTCACCAGGGTAAATCAGGAAAGCACACGTGGAGACCTATCTGACCGACAGCGTTCTCGGGTCCGCTACCCATTAAGGAGAAAAATCTCCAATAATATGCCGCAGCTAAGTCTTAAACTCCAGATGTTTGGTCTATCATTGGAGGGCCTAACCATGACACCACGTAAGGTATTATTATTTGAGAGGGTGTCAGCACAAGAAATAGTTAGGATTCTATAATCTTATTTGATTTGATTCAAACTAAACCACAAAATGAACTATAATTTCCATATGAGGACCACATAGATCGCTTATCCCACTTGTTGTATCTAACCACATATAGGGGGTTGGAAATTCTAACTATAAAATGGATCCATCGCATATGCATAGGCAACTGCATAAGTGGCTTCTTTGAACAATGTTTTAGACAGTACTATATTTTATCAAAAGAGATTTTACAAAGAAATTTATAAACAATTGAAAGTAGGTCTTCAGTACTTTCTCTCTGTTGGTTCACAAAAATTACATTGAATGATGGATTAATATGTACATCTGAATTCTAGGGCCTGTCGAAACCGATTAGCATCTCCACTAATTGGCCATTAGAGGGAATAGAAGATTTACTAATCTCCTTAAATTGGGCCTTCGCTTGTCAAAACAATTGCAATCAATCATTTTAAAGTACATGTAAAATCCTTAAAATATTATTGGAGAGGATCACAAGTTTTAGTGATTAATAAAAATTCTTCTTGATTCTCTTTAACTTGTCAATGGGTAAGGCAAACATTAAGTATGGACCAGGCTTTCTTGTGGCTGACAAATAACCCCCCAGATATATTTGTGTCAGGCTCATGCTGGCACGAGTATACCAGAACCAGAGCCAACATGAGAACTGGGGTGAGGGCACATCATATGACACATAATGTATCTCTTTTTTACACCTTGACGTCATGTCATAAGACCTCTAGGGTAAAAATCACAGATGGAACTGTCAATTCTATTGCTGGAAAAGGCTTTGTCGTCTGACTATCTTGTTTTACTTTCTATATTTCATGTTCCCAAATTAGCATAAAACTTGGTGACAATTAGCAAACTAGCTTATAATCTTGATTGCACTACTATGTTTTCTACCACTTCTTGTCAAATGCAAGAGCAGGGATTGGAGGGAATGATTGACATTGCTAAGGAGGATGGTGGACTCTACAATTTTGTGAATGGTAATTATGTGGAGAGGCAAGCTAATATGGCTGAGAATAGCGTGCATCATATTTCCAATAAGGATGTAATAATGCGGCATCGTAGGTTAGGCCACCCTAATTTTCATTATTGTAAACACTTATTTTCACTTTTTTTTTATTAATAAAAATCTCAATTCCTTTATGAAATTTGTCAATTAGCCAAACACAAACCAACATTATTTCCAACCAAACCATACAAAGAGTCTCATTCATTTTCTCTTATTCAAAATAATATTTGGGGACTTCTTGAATACAAAATATCACAACTACTAGAAAGTTAATTACATTTATTGATGATCACAGTAGCTATGTTGGGTTAATCTCTACAAAGAAAAATGTGATTTTGCAAAAAAAAAAAACAATGCTCTATGGTAAAAAAACAAATTTTAAACTTCAATCAAAGTCCTAAGAACTATAATGGAAAAAATATATTTTAAATTCGTCCTAAGAGAGTATTTAGCAATCAATGGCATCATTCATCAAAGTTCTTGCACTGACACATCACAACAAAATACTATAACCGAGAGAAAAAAATCATAACCTACTTAAGGTTGCAAAAGCCCTTATGTTCACTATATATATTCCTAAATATCTATGGGGTGAAGCTATCATAAGTGCCTCACATTTTATAAACTACATGTCCTCAAAAGTTACTCCTATGTCTATTCTACTTCAAACCTATCTATTGTTCAGTTCTTTCTCCTGTATTCCCCTTAAAACCTTTAATTATACACATTTATTCATGTTAATTCCCAAAACCGTTCAAAACTTGATCGAAAATCAAGTGCCTCACATCTTAAATTTATTTTTTTAAGAAAACTTAAATAAATTGATACGCTAATTGTGACCCTCATTTGGAAACAAATGAGAGTGGATGGATAAGCATGACAGAAGAAAGATGACTATCAAACTTTAAAGAGGCAAGGCTGATGTAGTGGTAATTGGTATTCTATATTATAAGTACAACCTTGAATCATATCCTCTATAAGTATAAATCACGATTGTGATAGTAGAGGACCGACAAATTACACGTGTTGAGGGAACTTGTCATGTTGTGAATTGTGGCACTTGGTACTCCATGATCGCAATCATGATTCATCCTCATTACAATATAGGGTAAAACTTATGGTTACGCTCCTAGAGGATTATAGAGAACTAACTCTTAGTGCAATCGGTCCCTAAGAGGCTTAAGGGGAGGTTGTTGATGTCATTATACTCATGGTTTAAAATTTTGAGCCGTGCCGAGGTTTCGGTCCACCACTGGAACGGGCAAAACGGCTCGAGATTTCTAACCATGATTATACTTGAATTGGGTTGGTTTTGATGTGGTTGGACTATTGGCAGAATGTTTAAACTACAGTTGCAATTGGGTGAGCAGTCTTGGAGAAGGGAGCTCTCAGCAGACGAAAGTTCAAGTGGTGTTGGCAGATGAGAAGTGCCTAAGGAGTGAGCTCCTAACATGTGAACGTTCATCCAAGTAGTCTTGATAGAATAGAGATTTCAAAGAAAAAGCCTCAGAGGAGTGAACACATAACAAATGGAAGTCTAAGCAGTCTTGATAGATGAGAAGTCTCAGAGGAGGTAAAAGTCTAAGTGGATCCTAGCAAACAAGAAATAGCGGAGGAGTAACTGTTGAAAGATGAGTAGGAGTGTAAACGAACTGAGCAAGCTAATCAATCTTTAAGCTTGTAAATTTACTTATCTAGCTTGTTCAAGCTTGTTTATTAAAATTATTATCAAGATTGAGCTAAGCTCAAGCTTTATATGGAGCTCAACTAACAACATTGTTGTCCTCATAAATTAGTTAAACGTTTATCTATTTCAAGAAATTTATATTATTTTCTCATTTTTAATATATTTTAAATTATAAAAAAATATAAATTTTATGTATTTAAATTAAAAAATTAAAAATTAAATTTTACTTAAATTAACAAATAAGTTTGTTTATAAATTGTTCACGAACCAAGCTGACTTGGTTCAATCTTGTTTATTTTATATATTCTTTTATTATTGTACAAACATAAACAAGCTTTATTAAAACGAATATCAAGCTTGTTTACGAACGTTTGTTTCATTTACA
This sequence comes from Hedychium gardnerianum, assembly GCA_038050645.1. Lineage (NCBI taxonomy): Eukaryota > Viridiplantae > Streptophyta > Magnoliopsida > Zingiberales > Zingiberaceae > Hedychium > Hedychium gardnerianum. The sequence continues at coordinate 7,568,922 of JBBUKS010000029.1, forward strand.
ACTCTAGAGAAGAGAAGTCCTGGAGGTGAACTCTTGGCAAATTAAAACTCCTAGAAGATAAGAAGTCCCTAAAGCGGAATTTCTGTTAAGTTCAACAGATGTCGAAGATTATCTATGTATATGAAGAGGTGTTAGCTCAAGTGATCTAGATGAAATAGGACTCAAAGGTAGAACCCTTAATAGATTGAAGCTTGTTGAGGACTTCTCAAGGGAAGGAATATAATCAATGATCAACATGAAGACATGTGAGACAAGAGAATCGAGTGAGATGTAATTTTGAATTTTGGGGTAAAAAAATTTTAGTTAGATGCATATCAACTAGAGAACAATTGTTCTTGGTCAAAGTTGACAAATTAGCTTGAGGTCAACTAAGTTCAGTCAACTAATAGTATCTAGTCGATTGATTAGCCGAGTTGACACTATAGTCATCGTCGGCTTGTTGTTTACGAACAATGAATTTTTGTTCTCGCTTGAGTCAACTTAATCGCAGAATAGTCCACTAAAGCTACCTTAGTCGATCAGTGAGTCAACTAGTTTGTAGTTTGAATTTGAAATCGACCAAGAACGATCATATAATTGTCTATGCATGATATGTACAAGATAAGGCTCATGGTAGAGGATATGAGTCAATTGAAGGCACTTGGAGTCGAATAGAACCTCACCAACGGTGAAAAGGTTGAAGAATTATTCAAGTGAGTCGATTGATGGTAGAGGTAATTGGCTGATAACATAATTGCGTGAAGATTTAATCATGAAGCTATCAAAGTGAGTCGACTCATGCTAAAGATAATCGACTGATGACATAGTCATTTGAAGATTCAATTACCAAGCTACCCAATGGAGTAGTTGATGAATCAGTCGTTAAAAGAGAGTCAAAGATTGATCTCATGGAACTAACTTGAAGGCGTTAAAGTTGACTAATGGCACAACAATAGACTTATAGCAAGTTGGAGTCGACTAGATATGAAACAATCACTACAGAAAAGGGTTTGAGATCAATAGAACACTCAATTAGTTGGAACTTTTGAGTCAGTTGTTAATCCATAAGTTTACCCTATAAATAGCAAGCAAAGCCACTTCAAGCAGGAGATTATTAATCACGTCAAAACTACTTACTTTTTTTGCACTTATTGTCATTCTTCTATTCTAAACTGTTGCATTCAATCCCTACGAAGGTTTTCCTCTGTCACATCTATTTTCACATTTATAGTTCCTCTTGTACTTGTACTTGATTCTATACTTTCTCCACCTCTAGAAAGGAGGAATCTTTTGAATTAGCGATTTCTAGGAGTAACTTACCTAATGAGTCATATGTTATAAGTTCCAAACAATGTAAAATATCTATTTTAGCATTGTGTGCATTGTTTATTTTTCGACTATAATATGATATTTGAATTACTAGCAAATCTTTTTCAAAGCCTTGGATTTGCAAGAGCAAAAAGAAGAATTTAAATCTACAAAGTGTGCCTATTCACACCCACTAAGTGCACAATGATCCTCACACTAAGTGATTGCACAAATGCACTTTGAGTTATAAATGTGAGCCTATTTATAACTTCACCAAGCAGAACATGACCCAACTTTTGATGGGCAAGGCCGAGTTGAATCACAAAGAGCCTAGCCAAGTCAAAGCGATACAATTACACCACCGTATCATGTCGTGCTAAAATGATTTGAAATTTGTTTAATTGAATTTTTTATGATAATATAATTAACTTAGTATAAGTTTTTCTTCAAATTATCTTTTTACTGAAATTAGTTGTTTACTTAATAATTAATTAGATTACTAATTTATGTTTGTTTTTTTCTTTTTATGTGTAAATTAATATGACCACCTCAATCTTTAAATTTAAAAATCCTTGAACCAATTATGTTTTAATATTTTAACTTCAATCAATTGTAAATTATATAGTTCTTTCATTTCCTAATGATTTAAATTTATAATCTATTTAATTTTTACAACTAAAAATTGTAGCAATTTCAAATTTAAAGGCCTGCAAAGCTTTCATGAATATATTGCTCATTCCATGTATGATACTCACTTCCTTCAGGTAGTTTACTTGCTTACTTATTGAGGATCATTCCCGACTTGCTTGATTTGAGTGCTAGCTTTCTTCCTCTGTCAAGATAGATCTTGATTTACCAGTGACAAGATGCACCCTTTGGGAGGTATTCATACCGATAAGGTTTGGATTCTTAATGTCTTTGATAAGGATTCATTGGTTAAATAATAAGGTCAATCATCTCTATAGCCTTTATGACACATCTTTGTTGACAGCTCCAAGCCTCCCTAGCCAGTTGAGGATCGAGATAGTTGCTTAAGTTAGATCCCGAACACTCAGAGTTCAAATGAGTTTTCCATGTAGAAGCTGCTTAAGAAGTTGATAATTCTAAGTGTTTATTAGTAATAGTCATTCCCTCTCTTAATTAGGTGCTACGTTTGATCACACAGTGTCATAATAAAAACAATCATGAGCAAAAGCAACTAAAATGAGTAAAATTCTCCTATTTTGTTACCATATAAGCTTTAGCAATTTACTAATGAAAAACTGACAATGAAATAAATAGCATAAGTTCTCTACTCTTTAGTATGATATCCACGTAGAAAAGGATGCCATTTTTGGATTTATGTAATTGTGTTTAAAATTATTCTTGTATTTTCTTTCATTAAACATAAATAAAATTCTTTGAATGCAGTTCAATAATTTAAAATTCAATTTTTTGGTTTTAAATTGATTTTTATTTTTTGCATTAAACTACAATTATTAGAATAACAAAAAACAAATATTCTAAGATTTTCCAAAATTGGGGTTATAAAATATTATATTTTAGGTTTAAATTATATTTTAAATTTTGTAATTAATTTATTTAACTTTATGAATATAGAGTTTTTAAATGAAAAATATGAAAATCAACTCCAATTCAACTCAATCAAATTTGAAAATCTTAGATTTTAAATTTTTTAATAAAATTAAATTTGATTTTGTAATTCTTTTATACTTTCAAATTGTAATAGAGTTTTTCTTGAAAAAAATAATTTGATCCATTTCATGCACACATATTGCAATTATTACGTATCTTGAATGATATTCAAATGAAATAAAATAAAATAAAAATTTAAAGCAATAAATAAATTTTTTTAACTTAATTAAATAAGTTTTCATTTGATTAGAGTGTCGTGTCAAACTCTAATTGTTTCTTTACATTAGTCCCAAAGCAGTTAGAAGACACAAAGGAGGAGAAAAACATTAATCTCGTTGAGTCTTGTCTCATGCTTGTTCACACAATCTTCCAGAAGTCAAAACACGAAAAATTACTTTATTAATGTTAGATATGAAATTTTTTATTATTTAATTTTTTATATTTTAAATTAGTTTTTTTTAAATACACAAATTAAGCCAAGTTTAATTAATATTTGAGTTTTGTGAGTGGAATGAAAGTTAAATTAGTTAAGTGGAACCCATTGAATAGACATGGTCATTAACTTCAAGTAGGTTCAAACCAGATTCAATATTCGAATTTATTTTGGCTAATTCATACGGGAACCAATTTCATACATAAGATAGTGTGGTTCAATATTATTTAATTTAGTAGTTTTTTATAAGATTAGGAATTGTTATATAATTCTCATTTTCTCTCTCCACGCTCTTTTCCTCTCCAGCAACCCACAGCCCTCAACCCTCCTACAACAATCGTCCATTTGTAGTCGCTTGTAGTAGCCCACTCATTGCCTCTCTAGCACCACACACCCACCACTCACTCTTGTAGCCAGTCCACCTCCACGGTCTGCCGCCCTGTAATTCTCCTCTCTTCTCCTTCTCCCCTCTCTCTTCTCTCTCGGTTTCCATTAGTTCCTATTCTGGAGCTGGTGTTGGGCCGGTGAATGAGCAAAATGGTAAATTTTACCTATGTTGACTATAGCATAACACGACAATTTAACCATGGTACTAAGCATGTCACAAAACCCTAAGGCTCATTAATTAACCATTATTAATAATTGAAGAGAATATTTTTCATAAATAACCAGACAGTTAGTTAAATTGATTATAATAAGATGCATGAAAAATTCAACAACGTAACACTAGGATCAACCCAACATAATTGTAGCTAATTAAAGAAATCACTTATATCAATTTTGCATAATACATATGACAATTAATATATTATAATCAAAATATTGTTAATTATTAATTAATATCTTACAAGTAATCTGATTAATATTTCAAAATATTAATAGAATAAATATGATTATTAATAACTAATATTATTACATTGTATACTATTTATAAATTATTATATTGGGAAAAATGAATGTTTAATTTAACCATTTTAAAATAATTACAAAAGAGATAAAAATATTTATTAGTTTTTTACAATATGAACATAGTATTCAAATTAAAGGTTTACCAATTATTCTTAAAAAAATTAATATGTATATATTATATTACTAATAAGAGGATAATACATATTATGATTAATAAGATTTAAAATTGTGTCGTGGCGCAGTTTATAACCGAAACAATACGGGTTCAATACCAGATCATACCATGTCGTACCAATACAATTTCACTACTTTAAATATAAAATATATTAATTAAAAAATATTTATTCATATTTAATTGTTATGGATGTTTACTATTGAATTTTAATATTTTGAATGTTGGATTCAAGTTTTGATATTATCTTGTGAAATATTTAATACTTATTAATTTTTTAACAAGTTTTTAGTAATATATAAAATTAAAATATATACCTTTATTATTATTGCACATAATAAAATAGTTATGATTTTATTACAGAGATATAAACATGCATTTATAATGATGACGAAGATTACTCTTCAATTTCATCTTTAATTGCAAAGGCATGAAGACCGAGATCTTGTATTTATAATGGTCGAGAAGATTCATCTTCGATTTCCATATCTTTAAATATATTTTGATAATTTTTATATTTTGAAAATATGTAAAAGTGTTATCTAAATTTTCTATTGTATAGTAAAAAAATACGGGGATGATGACTAATGAAGACTGCTATCTATATATATATATATATATATATATATATATATATTATCCTACTTACCTTATGTCACTCACCCATGCGCATCATGTATTATTTTTCTTTTAGCCTAAATACTATAACCTAAACCTAAGCTCCAAAAAAACACATGGTGCACACAAGGTGAGCAGCATAAGCTCAACGGCATAACAAATCTATATATATGATAATTCTTTCTTAATCTCTATTAACATCACAAAAGTTAGAACACACACAAAATCTTTTAAATACAAAATTTCATCTTATTTAAAAAATTTATATTTTGAATATTTTAAAAAAATAAATAAATTCTTAATTAAGTTAAACTAAACTAATATTTTAAAAGTTAAGATTGAGCAAAAGTCGATTCAGGTTAATTGAAGTCCACTAAGTAAACATGACAAGATCAAGTTGTTTAAACTAGATTTTATTTTGATTAATTTAAAATTAATTCAAATTTTTATATAAAATAATTTAATTTATCAATAACAATCTATTTTATAAGATTAGAAATTATATTATCCTTACTTTTTTATCTTTCCTAACAATTTGTCTACTTCAACCTTAATCTCAAATATATTATCTTTCCTAACTAATATATTATCTGGATATATTAGTTACCGTATTTGTATATATTTATCGATATATATTAGTTAATATATATATATCTGTCAATTAGGCTAATTGTCAATTAGCTTAATTATAGTTTCCTAAAATAGATCCCTAGCTTGTATATAAATATGTCTTACTCTTCAATAAAGGATATGTATTCTTTTTATCTCAAACAACATGGTATCAGAGCCAATAGAGATTCGAAATTAAATTAGGATTTTATCTCCTCTACTTCAAAATTGGGATTTCATCTTCGTTGCTTCTCCCTCCTCATGTTCGTGCGCTCCCGACCATAGTTTGTAGAATCATGATCCTACGTAGAATCGATTTAGGATCAGGATCGGTCAGGATCCGATCGTAAAATCGTACGATCCTACCAAAACCCTTAAATAAATTAATAATTTTTACATATACATACAATCATCAACACTAACACCACATATGACATTATTACATGTATAAATTTAAATTAACTAGTAATTTAACTACCATTTAGCACAATAACAATCAATAATATTTATATTTTCATATCACAAAATGAAAAGAGTAAAATTTCTAATAACAAATTAATAATAATCGCATTCAACCTCAAGAATATTCACTTGGTTCACTAGATTACTCAGTTTAAAGGCCAACAAAGCGCGGAAACTATTAAACCTTTAATTCGAACACAAACATTAGAAACAATCTTTTATTAACCTGTTGATTCCGCAAAATATCAGGCAATAGGCATTAAATAACTTATCGTTTTGGGGAAAATAAACGGTAGAATCTAATTAATCAAAAACTAAGTAAAAATAGCTATACAAATATTTAAATAGTCTCAGAATCGTAACCCTAACTCTATAAAAGACGAAAATAACATAAATTATAAAATAATCCAAAAAATAGTAAAAAAAAAACTAAAAATCTTCCGAGCCTCCAAAAAGGTTTTAAACAATATTTTTTATATCTGAAATTGGGCGGTTACGAGTTTCATTTAATAACAAACTGTAGATCTTTAAACATGCTTCAATTTGATATATTATAGGTCACATGTTCAACCGAGTAAAAAATTATGATCTTTAAAAACTTCTACCGATCCTGCTACAATCCCACCGATCTTGCTATGATCCCACCGATCCTGCTACGATTCTGCTACAAAAAATGATCCTGCACGATTCTGGATCGATTCGGTGTTCAAGATCGTAGGATCGTACGCTCTTACGATCTAGGGTAGCGATTTTGTAAACTATGCTCTCGACGCCTCCTCATGCAGCTCCTCCTTCGCCGAGAGGGACTGAGCACGCTCTTGTCTCTTCTCCGTCCAGCACCACCACCACCACCAAAGCTCCTTTCCTCTTTGGGTTAGAAGAAGAGATCTGGCTGCCCTTCCTAGCACCAGTCGTCCTTCTCTCTTCTCCGTCCAACACCACCGCCACTATCGGAGCTCCTTTCCTCTTCGGGTTAGAAGAAAAGATCCGATCGCCCTTCCTAGCACTAGCAGCCCTCTTCCACCTCCGACGTTCATCCTCGTCCCGGCTTCGACTTCAGTTCTTCCACTGTTGCCTCGTTGCTGTTTGGTGCATCCTCTTCCCCTTCGGCACCGACGTTGTGATCACTACCTCACACCGCTGCCCCCAGCCCTAGTGCGTCATCCTGTGCACCGAGTAGCCATCATCGCTGCTCTCTTCTCTGAGCAGCCGCAGTTGTGGCGTCTTGGTCTTCCTTCGGCAGAAAACATAGAAGCATTCCTTTGTCTTTTATTTGACTTCCTTTGGGATAAAGCGGCTGAAAATAAGCCTTCTATTGCGACGGATGTGGTGCCTGTGATGTCTAAGATCACAGACTATAAGCTAAATGATTCGAACTATTTGGATTGAAGTAAGACTGTTCATCTTTATCTACGAAGTATTGACAAAGATGGTCATTTGACTGATGACCCTCCTCAAGATATTTGAAGCAGACATGACTTAGAGAGGATGCTCGCTTGTTCCTTCAAATTCCGAATTGTAATGATAGTGAGGTAATTGGTTTGATCAATCACTGTGAATTTGTTAAAGAACTAATGGATTACTTGAAATTTGTGTACTCTAGAAAAGGGAATCTCTCCCGCATGTATGAGATTTGCAAAGTATTTTAACGTGTGGAAAAACAAGATCAACCTCTAATCAATTATTTTATGGCATTCAAGAAGACATATGAATAGCTTAATATGTTACTGCCCTTTAGCCCTGATGTGAAGGTTCAACAACACCAACGAGAGCAAATGGCTATCATGAGCTTCCTCGTTGGCAATTTGAGTCTGCTAAGTCACAAGTACTCTCTGGTTTTGAGGTCTCCTCTTTACAAGATGTATTTAATCGTGTTCTCCGTACAGAAAGTACTGCACCTATTCAACTTAGTGGTGCTTTGGTGAGTCGCAATACTAATTATGTGCCTGGAAGATCAACTAGTCACAGTGGAAACAAAGGAGGTGGCTCATAGGACTTTGAAACTCGAACGCCGAATTCGGATGGTATTATGTGCAACTACTGTCGTAAGCCAGATCATACGAAGTTTGAGTGTAGAAAGCTTCAGTATAACAATCAGCAAAAACACTTAGCCCATATTGCATCCACTAATGATGTCTCTGATAAATCGGTCCTTATATCTGCAGATGAATTTGCCAAGTTCTCAAAATATCAAGAATCACTCAGGCCTTCATCTTCCTTTGTCACTGCTATTGCTGATTCAGGTAAATAAAATGCATGTCTTATTTCCTCATCCTCCAAATGGGTCATTGATTCTGGTGCCACAAATTATATGACAGGTAATTAGTCTTTTTTCTACTTTTTAATCCAAAGCTAACCCTCCTACCATTACTTTAGCTGATGGGTCTCCATTTCATGTTCGTGGGTCTGGGATTATCAATCCTACCTCTTTGCTTTCTCTACTATCAATCTTACATTTATCTAATTTATCATTTAATCTACTCTCTGTCAGTCAACTAACTCGTAATCTTAACTGTTGCATCTCATTTTTTCTTGATCATTGCTTATTTCAAGACCTTTTAACGAAGAAGATTATTGGTAAAGGACATGAGTCCGGAGGCCTCTACATTCTTGACACACCGCTCCCAAATTCTCCTTTCGAGGCTCATTGTAGGTTGGGACATCCATCTCTCTCTTTGTTCAAAAAACTTTGTCCACAATATGGTAAAGTGTTTTCATTAGATTGTGAGTAGTGTTAGATTGCAAAACATCACCGTCTTAGTTCGAGTCCTAGAGTAGTGTGCTACTATTTCTTTTGAATTAGTTCATTCCAATATTTGGGGTCCTTGCCTTGTCCTATTTTATCTAAACTTGATTTTAGGTATTTTGTTACTTTTATCGATGATTACTCTCGTGTAACCTGGTTTTATTTTAATGAAAAATCGTTCTAAGTTATTTTCTCTGTTTTGAAAAATAACTATAGAACCAATTCAATTCCTGCAACATCCATAGTTTCAAGTGGTGGTGCCTCTAAAAGAAGTGATTCTTGGGTCATTGCTTCCACAGCAAATATCGCTAAGCATTTCTTCCTCTCAATTCTCTATTTTGGATTGTAGAAATACTTCTTTTATTATCTTTGTGTTGTTATTTCCTTGCAATAGATAGAGTAAACTCTTGATTTTAAGATTAGGGAGTAGCCCTATTGATATGTAAACATCTTTTTTGTTTGAATCAATAGAGTTTGCATGTTTTTTATTTGATGAAATGCTTGTTTATGTTCCGGATCTACTGATTTAACACAATCTTGATGCTAACACCACAAGATTCGTATCCCATGAGGATTTGGTGAAGGACCGAAAGGAGAACCTAATTCTCCGACCCATAGAACCCCGCGACGTAGAGAGTCGACTATGAAAGTAGATCGATATGCCACGAGGAGCAATAAATTGTCTTAGATCTTAACCAATCGATTATAATTCATAGCAATACAGTAAGAGTAGGCATCTCGGTGGGATCGTGTGATAGGGATCGCTTTAAGAAAGCAACCTCTCAGCTTTGTCGCTTTAAAGGTAGAGGACAATTGGAATTGAAACGTCAGTGTAGTTTCAAAAGTTCACATCGGATACATAGGATAGTTTACCTACACAAATAACCATTGAAGATAGAAAACCAAACATAGATTAGGTGTTTACAATTATTGAGGTAAAACCGAAGTCCTAGAATCATTTCCCCAAATCAATTCTCTCCCTCGGTGATCTTGCTCACTCTCTCTTTCTCTCTCCCTTTCAACTCTCTCCTGCGCTTGGCTCACTCTCTCAACCCTTCTCCTCTTGCTCTCTCAACTCTCTCTTTTGCTCTCAAGCTCTCGGTACTCCAACAACCCTGTGATTGTCTAGATAACTAGCTTCACGAACTCAATTAGTGTTTAATTAAGAGTCCCTGTGAATCGATATTTTATTACTTGATAACAGAATCATACACTTGTGATTTCCCACATCAAGATTCAATCCCAAAATGGAGTAGCTAAACGTAAAAATAAGTATCTTCTTGAAATTGCACGGGTCCTTTTGTTTCAAATGAATATTACTAAACCTTTTTGGGCCGATGTAGTTTTTACAGTATGTTTTCTCATTAACCGCATGTCATCTTCTGTTCTTTATGGTGAGATCCCTTACAAAATCCTTTTTCCCAATAAGTCGTCGTTTCCTATTAATCCTAGGATATTTGGTAGCACTTATTTTATTCGGAATGTTCATCCACATGTCATTAAATTAGATCCCAAGTCTTTGAACAAATATCTTGTCTCAATTGATTTACCTTCATAGAAGACACACCTTATTTTTCGTTCTCACCTATTCCGACTCATCAAAGGAAGGATGATGATTTGTTGGTGTATACAATCACATCCTTCGCACCCGTCCCGGGACCAACTCCTGTCAAGCCTCCTATTATTCAAGTCTACTCCAGGCGTCAACCTCTTGATTCATGTCCTGCACCTACTATTTTATCATCAGATCCAATCTCAAGCGATGATCTTCTTATTGCGTTATACAAAGGTAAACGTTACTTATCCAACTTCTTCTTTTGTTTCTTGTAACGGCTTGTCGTCTTCATCTTGTTCTTTTATTGCTTCACTTGACTCTATCTCTATTCCTAAAAATGTCCGTGAGGTCATATGTCATCTTGGTTGGAAAGATGTAATGATAGAAGAGATGAATGCTTTAGATGACAATGACACTTAGCACTTGGGCAATCTACCTTCAGGGAAACGGGCTATTAGATGCAAATGGGTATTCGCAGTTAAAGTCAATCCGGATGGGTCAGTTGCAAGATTAAAAGTCCGTCTTGTCACTAAAGGTTATGCTCAGACCTATGGTGTGGATTATTCTAACACTTTTTCTCCTGTTGCAAAATTGGCATCTATTCGATTGTTTATTTAAATGGCCGCTACTCATCATTGGCCTTTACATTAATTGATATCAAGAATGTTTTTCTTCATGGTGATCTTTAGGAGAAGGTGTATATGAAGCAACCTCCTAGTTTTGTTGCTCAAGGGGAGTCAAGGCGAGTTTGTCGTTTTCGAAAAGCTTTGTATGGTTTGAAACAGAGTCCTCATGTTTGGTTTGGAAAGTTTAGTCAGGTTGTTGAAAAATTTGATATGATGAAAAGCAAGTCTGATCATTCTATATTCTATAAGCAGTCAAGAGCTGGCATCATTTATTAGTCGTGCATGTGGATGATATTGTTATCACCGGAAGTGATACTACAGGAATCTCATCTCTTAAATCTTTTATTCATACTCAGTTTCACACGAAAGACTTGTGGGTGCTAAAGTACTTTTTGAGTATTGAAGTTACGAGGAGTAAAAAAGGTATATTTCTATCTCAGAGAAAATATGTCCTTGACCTAGAAAAATTGGGGGCAAAGCCTTATAGTGCTCCAATGACTCAGAACATGCAGAGATGGTGAACCATTTGAGCATCCTGAGAGATATCGAAGGTTGGTTGGGAAGTTGAATTATCTTACTATCACTCGGCCAGATATTTCATATTCGGTTAGTATTGTCAGTCAGTTTATATCATCTCCAACCGTTCAGCATTAGAGCAAATTTTGTATTATTGAAGGGAGCACTCGGACGGAGTATCATATATGAAAATCATGGGCACATTCATATTGAATATTTTTCAGATATAGATTGAGCATGTTCCAAAATGAATAGAAGATCTACTTCAGGTTATTGTATCTTTGTTGGAGGAAATTTAGTCTCATGGAATAGTATAAAGCAAAACGTTGTGTCACGATCAAGTATAGAGTCAGAATATAGGGCTATGGCACAATCTGTGTGCGAGATAATGTGGATATATCAACTTATAACTGAAGTAGGACTTAAAATTTCAGTATCATCAAAATTGTGGTGTGATAACCAAGCTGCTCTTCATATTGCATCGAATCTTGTGTTTCATGAGCGAACTAAGTAAATTGAAATTGATTGTTGATGTGTGTAAATCGCAAGTGCATGATTCTGTCAAGTAATAAAATATCGATCGAAACTGTGGATTAAACACTAATTGAGTTCGTAAAACTAGTTATCTAGACAATCAAGCGTTGTTAAGGTCACGAACGAAGGCTTAAGAGAATGAGAGAGAGGGAGAGAGAGAATTTGAGATAGAGGAAGTAAACAAGGAAGAGAATTGATGGGGGAAAATGATTCTAAAATTTCAGTTTCACCACAATAATTGTAAATACCTAATGTATGTTGGTTTCCTATCCTCAATGGTTATTTATATAGGTAAACTATCCTATGTATCCGATGTAAACTTTTGGAACTACACCGGCGTTTCTATTTTAATTAGCCATCTACTTTAAGAGCGACAGAGCTGAGGGGTTGTTTTCCTAAGGAGATCCCTGTCACATGATCCTACAACCCCCGAGATGTCTTCTCCTACTGTATGGCGACGAATTGAAATCGATCCATTTAAATCTATGATAGTTTATTGCTCCTCGTGGCATACAGATCTACTTTCGTAGGCAACTCTCCACGTCTCGAGTTTCTACGGGTCGGAGGATTGAGTTCTCCTTTCGGTTCATCCTCAAATCCTCATTGGATACAAATCTTCTTTCGGCATCAAGATCGTGTGTATATAGTAGGTCTGGACTATAAACAAGCATTTCATCAAATAGAAAACATACAAACTCTATAGATTCAAACAAAAGAGATGTTTACATATCAATAGGGTTACTCCCTAATCCTAAAATCAAGAGTCTACTCCATTGCAGAAATTACAACACAACAATGAAATAAGCATTCTTACAATCCAAAACAGATAATTGAGAGGAATAAATGATTAGCGATATTTGGAAATGTCTTCAGAAGGAATCCTTGCTCCGGAGGTGGAAGGATCGTCTTGATGGAAGAAGATGGCTGCTCTAGATTTCCCCAAGAAGGGGAGAACCCTCTCCCAGGAAGGTGCGGAGCCCCCGATCCAAGATCTCTCAAACAAGGGTTTTCTTGACCCTTTCAAACCTTCCTCTAACTGTTCAGATATGCCAGATTTGTTAGGCTCCGCCAAAACTGATTTTTCACCCATTAGATCTCGTTTTTTGGGGTTGGACTCTGAACCAAACTTGTAAAGCTTGAAATTATTTTCAATTTGATAGGTCGAATGGCCCAAAACTCCAACCGAACCGAATGTTATGACCGTTTTAAGATTGGTCTGCAGTGTTGAACCCTAGGCCCCGTGTCGGGCACTGTTTTAAGCTAAAAATTGGCCACGATCGTGCCAGGCCAATCCAGATTCGCCATGATCGTGGTCACGGCCCATGCCAGCTAGCATAGGTGGCAACACGGGCCATGTTGGCTGGCACGGCCCGCCCGTGGCGAGTGCTGAAGAAGTCCGAGTTCGGGCACGGGTTGCCCGTGGCGAGCCCTGTAGAGGTCTGAGAGTTGAGCACGACCCGTGCCGGCTGGCATGGGTGACCCGTGGTAAGCACTGGGAGCGTCTGAAAACGGGGCACGGCTCGTGCCGGATTGGCCACGGCCCGTGGCAGTTGAGAAGTAATCGGGTATTCGTCTTCTTAACTTCGTTTTTGCTCCTTTTTGTACTTTGTCAATGAGAAACAAACAAAAGCAGCTCTCCGAACTAGAAAGTAACAAAATGAAGCACGAATAAATGAAAACATATGACATATGCACAAGAAATGAGATAAAAAATGT
>JBBUKS010000029.1:7582839-7594817 GCA_038050645.1 Hedychium gardnerianum
TCTTGGGTGTTGAAGTTACGAGGAGTAAAAAAGATATATTTCTATCTCAGAGAAAATATGTCCTCGACCTATTAACTAACAGGTGTTCCAAAGACTCGGAACATGCACCTAGATGGGGAACTATTTGAATATCCTGAGAGATATCGAAGGTTGGTTGGGAAGTTGAATTATCTTACCGTGACTCGTCCAGATATTGTATATTCAGTTAGTGTTGTCAGTCAGTTTATGTCATCTTCAATCGTTCATCATTGGGCAGCATTAGAGCAAATTTCGTGTTACTTAGAGGGAGCACCCAACAGGGTATTGTATATGAAAATCATGGACACATTGAATGTTTTCAGATGCCAAATGCAAATGCAGACAGCTTCCAAAATTGATAGAAGATCTACTTCAGGTTATTGTATCTTTGTTGGAGGAAATTTAATCTCATGAAAGAGTAAAAAGCAAAACATTATGTCACGATCCCGTGCAGAGTCAGAATATAGGGCTATGACACAATCTGTGTGCAAGATAATATGGATATATCAACTCTTGCCTGAAGTAGAACTTAAAATTTCAGTACCAGCAAAATTGTGGTGTGATAACCAAGTTGCTCTTCATATTGCATCGAATTTTGTATTTCATGAGCGAACTAAGCACATTGAAATTGATTGTCATTTTGTTCGTGAGAAAATTCAACAAAACTTGATTTTTACAGGATATGTGAAGACTAAAGAACAACTAGGGAACATCTTCACAAAAGCTTTAAATGAGGTTCGGGTGGATTATCTTTATAACAAGTTGGGTATGATTAATATTTATGCTCCAACTTAACTTGAGAAGGAGTATTATCTGGATATATTAGTTACCGTATTTGTATATATTAGTTACCATATTATCGGTATATATTAGTTAATATATATATATGTCAATTAGGCTAATTATCAGTTAAGCTAATTATCAATTAGGTTAATTGTCAATTAGGCTAATTATAGTTTCTTAAAATAGATCCCTAGCTTGTACATAAATGTCTTACTCTTCAATAAAGGGTATGTATTCTTTTTGTCTCAAATAACATTTTATATAGAATAATTTAATTTATCAATAGCAATATATTTTATAAGATTAGAAATTATATTATCATTACTTTTTTATCTTTCCTAACAATTTGTCTACTTCAACCTTAGTCTCACCCTCGTGGACATACAGAGGGAAAAAATTAATGGAAGAAAAGTAATTATCCATAGAAAAAGATGGAAAGGGGGGGAGAAAGGAAAGAAAAAACAGAGTGTAGTTAGTCACATTGGCCTAGCATTCGCAAGGTCCTGACTAGGCTTTGTTACCACAAGACCACGACCTCGGGGCGGCTTTGCGACCAAGCGAGGCCTCTTGCAGTGGCCTTGCCTTGCTGCGAAGCATCTGTAAAGTCACCGTCGCCTCGTGCCTTCGAGCCAAGCGTGTTCGTACCGAATGGTTTCGACGTAGATAGGAATAGTAAATTTCGATCATGCCAACTAACACGATACGGTATCATATTCCTTGCTATTTAATGATCAAAACGTTGTAAGTAGTTATCATTAATCAAATTATTAAACAAACGTTCAAATTTTTAGAACATAAATAGAACAAATTTAAATATTAATAACTAATACATGTATGTCATTAAAGAAATTAATTTTAGTAAAAGAATAATTAAATGGTTAATTCAACCATTTGGTTTAATTATTAAAGAGGCATAAATAATATTTACTAAATTTATTTAATATAAACATAGCATTCAAATTATATGTTTACCAATTATCCATAGAAGTTCTCATAGATATTTATTTCAACAACAAAATTATTAAATAGTATCATATTGATGTCAAAAACTATTATATAATAACATTATAGACAAATAAGGTTATTACTATTCAATGGTCATTTACAAATTGAATATACACTGCATACTTAAATCTGTAATTTAAAGTATGTGGTAATTATCTATCATCTAGCAGTGAATACATACCACATAATTAAATCTATAGTTAAAAATATTAGCAATTATATATCATTTAGCAGGTTTAACTAAGAGAGGGAGTTATATATTAATTAATATTATTAGTTTATTACATAATTATATATTAATTAACTTCATTAAACATCTAATTGTATTTAATAATTAGCCATACTCAATTAATTAATACTACTGTGACTAATTAATTATCCGTCTCACAACAGACAAATGTTTCTACTTTGACACTTTAGTAGCTCCCTCTCCTCTAAATCAGACAAAAGTTTCCACTTTGAAACATAAGCAGCTCCCTCTTCTCTAGATCTCCCCCCTAGATGACACGTTCCTCCTTGCTCCCATTAACAATATATTGATGAATTATTATATTAATATATTTTTATATCAAAATATAATTTGCGATAGCACAATTAATAATATCTTATAATAGTATATTTCTAAATCATTCAAATTATTTAATAGTACATTTGTGTCTTGTATTTAGTACTATTATTATTTAATTGTATCTATGGTAGATTAATAATATTATTATAATATTTATTAAAAATAACTTCTTAAATCATTATTTATTAAGTAATTTGACAACCACCATACCCTTGCTGCTTCTCCGCATCTCAGCCAGCCAAAGCCTGTTTCGTCCTCCAATATCTGCCCTCCTCTACCATCAATAGTTGATCGTCTTTGAGAAATTGGGCAATCTTGGATCACAAGACTGATTCTAATCCAACTGGTCTGATGTATAATGTCTAAGCTAGTTGCTTAATTGATCAAAGACGATAAGAAAAGCTAGAAAAATAAGATAATAATTTTTTTTAAAAATGACCCATGAGCAACAAGAAGCACTTAGGCGAAGCGACAAGACACAAAGACACAAGCAACAAGACACCAAGGACACCACGAGAAGCACTATTGCAAAGTAGACTATATATACAAACCTTCTACATTTATTCCTCCATGAGCAACATCCCAACAGCACTCATGGTCTCTGCATTCCTCTTTTGTGAGCAACGAAACATCACAAAAAGGCTAAGACATTGCAAAGACTGCATCAAAGCATACTAGGAATCCAATACGCCTTTTCCTCCGTCTTGTCCGCCTCCTCATCTACCTCACACTCCTCTTCCTCCTCGGAATGACCAAGAGCCAACTAAAACAAAACGATACTGCTCCAAAAAAATATTGTTCTGGTCTCTAGACAGTCTAAATTAAGTTGAAATTTTAAACCTTGCTTTCAAGTTTCATCTTCAAACCACAATTCAATAATATATTTTGTAGAAGACTTATCCTAGTGATTACTCACCAAATTTGTCAACAACATTAATAATTTGTTGAATGTTCAATTTTGATGACGTGATATCCTACAATCAGAGTTTGGAACCGCCACCTATATCTGCCGGTTTGTCTGTAGACGCATATACCAACCCTCATTTTTGGGACCGAAAATCCTATCAGCTATCAGTTATATTGGTTTTTGTCTAAATATCAGTACTTTTCTTGTGATAGATTCCCTAAGGCAAAATCATCAATGTTTATTGTGAACATAATCAACGTTCTCTAAATTAATTTGTGACACTATACTCTTGATCAGAGAGACCAACCTGATGTAATAGATCCTTCATTTGTCTCAGAAACTTGAACTTCATGTTATGCACTATAATGGATGACCAAATATGAAGAAGATGATGCCAGCAATAGAAGTGGCTCAATACAAAAAAAACTAATTAACCCATAAGAACATATCATTTACCATGAGAAGAATAATGCGGAAGATAACTAGTTCAAATGTCCACTCCAGTTGATTTAAAGGTTTAGATCATTTTCAGATCTAGGCCATTCTAGATCTAATTATTATTGTAATTTACTTTACTTTTGGAATTAGAAATTTTGTGTTATGTCTGGATGGTAATGTTTTATTTTAAGCGGTTTTTGGATATATTATATTGTATTTGAAGTTGTAGAACCTATAAAAGAGACAGGGATAATATAGATGGCCGGTTTACAAGTTTCAGATATTAATAAAAAGATCCTTTAGATTCGTTCTCTTTCCAACTGAGATCACTGATCGAGGCATGCACCCCTATGGTTAGATTTTCTGATTGAGACGCATGATTCATATCTTCCATCTCTTACCTTCTCCACTGCCCATGTTGCGTCAGAAGTGTTTTCAGATCAAGGTACCCCACCCATCCTCCACCCACCTAATACACACACATGCACATGCACATGCACATGCACAAACATGTGTGTGCATGTGTGGTGCCGGTCTTCCTCCTCGAGAATAGCTGAGAACAGGTGCACGCAGCCCATCTTCTCCTTGCAAACGGCTGCACAGTGCACAGTGCACATCGCCAACCAATCCACCTCCACATGCTGCTGAATCTCCTTGAGCTCTCTTCCTCTAAAAATCACAATACTCCCCTTTCTGTCAACTGACAATCAACCCGATACATCCTAACATTCCCAGTGTTTGCCGAGAAATATTCCCGAGAAGCAATCAGAGATATCAGCTAGCAATTTAACTCTAACATATATAGCCATTGGTAAATTAAAACTACAGAAAGATTATGAAAATAATGCACATGACTTTGGAATTGAATAAATTAATAAAAAAAAAAGTGATGACTAACCAGTATATTCAGCAAGTGCAGAAAGTGCACTTTTATTAGTCCTGAATCCTTCTTTTGCACATATAAAGTTAAGCCTACCATGAGTGAACTCTTAAACTTAGAACAAAATGACCAAGGCTTCAAAAGTGATAGTAAGAAGCACAAAGGAATAAATGGAAAAGAAAATGAAAGAATGAGAAAGAAATTCAATGTCAATTAGGAGTTCTTCAAAATTCACCAACCTATTCACAACACGGTTAATTGTTGGCTGGACAAAGGTATGGACCCTGTTTAAAATTTCAATGGATCAAAATATGCAAGACTCATTTATTCTTAATGTCAGACAAAGACAAACTTATTGCTCGGCTCTAACAAATAATTGATTTGCACAAATATTAGTATAAATTTTAACACAAAGTCAAGCACTCACTTGGCGACTTGGCGAAGTGCTCTCAAGGCAGGTGCATAAACATCATTGCATATGCAGATTACCTACAGAAATACCGAGTATTGGGACCTGAAGAGTAACAAGTCAACAAAGATGTATGAAGTTTAAAAAAAAAAAATACTTACAGGTCTATTCAGTATTGCTGATTTATGTCTCTTTTTTGACATGGTCTTTCCTGGTTGGGCCTGATGAGTGGAATCTTCCTTATCGCTGCTTAATTTCTTTTCAGCAGCTATCTATAAGAAAAGATACTTGATATTCGTGATGCAACAATTTCAGTCAGTTTTAAATTGTTGACACATGTATGACTATTGATTTAGCTACTTTGTTATGTTACAGTTGTCAATTTATGCATAAATTTTCCTACTTGGTTTTCAATGGTTTGTTATATGACTCTTGTAGCTCTTTTTACAACAGTGCCATGACATAATTAATGTCCTTCTGTTGCCATCCATATAATATATCACTATATGAAAATCTTAGATGCAAACAGCAAACTTGCACCTGATGTCTAAGAAGTCAGAGACAAAGTATAGAATACATACCATTTTCAAAATTACATCAACAGCACCTTTTCCTTCACCAAGTGCCCCATCAATTTCATCAATTATCTGCAGATAAAAAGAAAAGTTGATTACATCAGAAGAACCGCTCTTCAAGACATGGAAAGGTAAAACTCACCAAACACTTGGGCTTGGCATCAGGCATGACAGAGTTCATCTGTATCACGTCAAGAATTTTTGACTCAACTGTAGATGCAGAACGATCGTCACTAGCATTAATCTGCAAAAATGATACTTAGAAACAGCAGCATTACTTCATTTCTAATAACATGATCATCCGATAACTATACAAGTTCATAATCATTTTTAAAATATCCAATATTTATTTGGGATTTTACTAATACATCTAATCTGCAGGATCATTATTTAATGAAAAAAGAAATTGTTACTTCAATTACAGTTATTCATCCCAATTTCTTAAAGTATCCACTGGCTACAATTTGGCATATGTTCACCACACCATACAATAGTAACTAAGGACACCAGATGGAATCTACCTCAACAGCTCGATATCCACAATGCTTAGCAGCTATGTTTGCAAGTGTGGTCTTCCCAAGGCCTGGTGAACCACATAGCAGAAGAACCTATAGAAAATGATCCTCAACAGTATCATAAGAAAGGAAACTTTTGAGTAAAGAAAATAAAAAGATAATGGTTCAATCATTTAAATTCAACTAAATGAACTTTTTTCCACCATCAAGCCATGTATAAGGAAATATCTTTAGTTAAAAATAACAAGTCATTTAAATTCGTGCTACACTTAATTTTTTGTCACTTTAGTCCCTCTAGAAAACCTTGAGAAATCCATATCATATCAACTAATTCTCTCATTGATAGTTCTATGAAGGATGTTGTGAATGATTAACTTCTTTTTCTGCTCTCATATAAAAGACACATAAATCTCAATATTTTCTTACCATAAAGCTTATTTGTTCATACAATTGTTTTGAAAAACTTTCCTCTTAACCTTAGGAGCACAGTATTTTAACCAACTAGCTTCTCTGCTATGAAAAAACTCATAAACAATGATCCAGATATCAAATTATCTGACAACAATTACTAAGTAATTCAACTAAACTCAAATCCTTTGGTTTTGGTTTAACTGAGGTTTAGAACTTATCGAAATAAAGTCACATTCACTAAAAAATAATTGCAGTCACAGTGAATATCACAACCATAAATAAATAAAGTTAAAGCTAATCCACTATATAGATCTAAAGTTAAACAAGTCTGTTGATGCTAGACAAGCCCTAACACAAATTAACTAAATTAACATTAGTAGCTTTTAGAAGTTAAAACCTTAATATAATCACTGATACAAACTTTACTAAATTGTTCGGTTAGTTTCAGACCGACATATTTATCCATATTGATGATAAAATGATATTTGGCTTGTGGTTCTGTTCATTATTAAGTAAACTAACATCTATTAAAATAAAATTCACTATTTTTTCACTAATAGATTAAGGCACATCAAGCAAAAAATCTCGTGCTTTTTTAAGTCACTTGGACCTCCAATTTCTCATAATATAAGGATATATCAGACAAAGACATGGAATGAGACAAAGGTTTTCCCACTTGCCTAAAAATTAGTTTACTTCTTCCATAATTGTCAAAAATGATATTGGAATCAGTATTGGATGTTCAAAAATCTTACACATTTACCTTATTTGATTGATAGGATCCATCAAAGTAGAATCAATGAAAAAAGATTTTAAAAAGGTTGAAAAATAAATAGCTTTACATTATAATTATCAAACTAATCACATCATATGATTAACTAGTTAATCATATAAATGCTAATAATATGCTATGCACTATTGTCAATATATAATATTATGAATATTATTAAGATATATTTTATCAAATCATTAATAATATTTAAAAAATGATAAATTTTATATTAATTATTAAACGATAAAAGTATAAAAGTCACACAGAGTGAAATGTCAAAAGTTAGAAAAAACTATTATGTGAAGACTTATAGTCAATATTAGTCAATATGAACTTGATGCTTAGCATTAAATAAGAAGAATAAGTGTAGTAATGTTGATGCATAAAATCAAAAAAAAGGGTAAAATCACTTGAGAAGGTCCGGACTAGATTCTTAACGGCTCGAAGTCTTAGCACATCAAGGAGAGATTGGATGCTAGGTAAGGAAGTCCAAGAAGGTTGAGGATCCGATTCTCGGCAATATAAAATCTCAGCATGTCACAGAGAATAGATACGCAATGAAGTCATGAAGGCACAAAGGCCTTCTGGCAAAGTCTCTGGTGAGATATAAGAGTTGAGTGAATTATACTCATGGAACATGGATAGAGCTCAACACCAAGTGAAACTCGATCATTATAATGCTTAAGCCAAGTAATACTGGAATGAAATCTAGTCAACTAGTATATGAGTCGACAATTGTATGAATTAGTCAATTGAAAAATCTTAAATTCTCACCCAAATGGTTTAGATCAACCAAGTCAACTGATCAAACCTCAAATTCTCACCCATATCTAGATTTGTAAGTGTAGTTTAGACCAGTCAACTATTAAACACAAACAAAAGATTGTTGGACACTAGCAGCTGACTGATCAAACCTCAAATCCTCACCCTATTCAATTTATGATTTGGACCAATCAACTGTCTGACACTGAGAGTCGACTTATCAAACCTCAAAGTGATGAGGTTTTGTGATATAAACCAGTCGACTAGTTGGATACAACTAAAGCACAGAGTCGACTCATCAAACCTCAATAGTGATGAGGCTAGTCGATTGTTAGATACAACAGTACTTCAAAAATTGATTATACATGCAAGATGCTATGATCACTCTGCAGATCAGTCGGCTAGCACTCAACCAGAGTTGAAACAAATCATATGTCTCTGTTAAATAGTCGACTAGTGACTAATCCTATGTATAGTGGATTGGGCAATTGACTATGGACCAAATAATAGCAAGCAACATAATCATCTATGTTGAACAATCAACTGAATATTATTGAGCAGTCGACTGTGGACCACACAGAAGCAAGCAGAAAATCATTTCTATTGAGAAATTGACTAGATCTTGTCAATGAATCGAGTGATGTTGTAGTTCAAATAGACGTGAGCAAAACATCTCTGTTAAACAATCGACTAGAATGGACGAAGCAGTCGACTATTGTCGACTGCTAGAACAAAAAAACTAGAAAGGAATCATTGCAAAGATAAATGCAAGCTATATAGCGACTCCAACGAACTCCAGCTAAATGATGGCGACTCCACTCGACTAATGAGTGGATGAAAAACCTGACATTGTATCTCGATAATAATATAAAAGGAGACCTTGGGAGTTCATCCGGAAAACAATACAAAAAAAACTATCATTCTTCATCTTCTGCGATAGAAATCTCACATGGAGCTTTTTGTTTATTGTTTTGTTTGTTATATTCTCATTATTGTAAATATAGTGAGGATATAATCTCAACATGCACCATGTCAATAATAGCAATGATATATGTGGCAAACTTTGATATATCTAGTGATACCCCAGGCTAAGTACTGCTCTCGACCACGATAGCAGGTCTAAGTACAAGTAGCTCTGGGATGCATCAAGGGTTAGGCTAGGTACTCGGAATCACGTCGGCCTCTGCCCATGTGGCTTTAGTCGGGCAATCCCATAACTTGTCGCTCATACACTCCTCCTAGGACCAACCTCTATGACACCTTCTACCCAAAGCATTACCTACCTCCCGAGCACTCTTCAGCAAGGGTGTTGTTTCTACCGAACACTTTGTCTTCAGAGCACTGTATCTCCCAAGCACTCTTTGCTCCTCTTGCCCTTCATAGGGCCCACATAGCATTACGCCTAGTATGGGCAAGGGGGTTGACCCGGACGAGGCAAATATTCTGACGAAAGCAGTAACCGTACAGTGTGGCCAAGGCTAGCAGGCTATGATGGGGGAGATGCCGCAATAGGAGCAAGTTGCAGCAGGACATGGCCTGCCTATCCAGTCCCATCCACAAACATGCCCCTTTGACACATTTCTGTTCTCCAGATCTCCCCTCCCCTTGGTCAAACTTATAAAAGGTAAGCCCCTCAACAGTAAGAAGGATATTTCTCTTCTTTTTTTCTCTGTACTCTCCACTCTTTTTCTTTCAACATTGCTCGGGGCTAACCTAAGCACCCAAAGGGTTTTGTCGGATTCCATTGGTGTCTTCTGATGCATGTTATTCCACGTAAGTTGGCCAGCGTCATCTACTAAAACCTAGTCACAAGTGTAAGTAAGGTGGCATACTTTTGCTGCACCATCTACAATAATCACTATAGTTGGAGACAAGATCAAATACATTGCATACGATGTGACAAAGTGAATTAATCAAAATAGGTTTTAAGTCACAAGTAATCAAATGCTAATTAATATGTAGCAATAATAAAACACATTAAATTTTAGATTGTAATGAAGAAAAGAAAACATAATCATATGGAAATATAATATAACAAAGGAGAGGGTGGGATGGATACTTAGGATTTTATTTAACTGAGCTAATTAGATAAATAAATTATTCTTTAATGAACCCTCCTCGTGAAGCTTCTTAGACCACTTAGATTGCCTTAGTGAACCACTTAGGGTGTCTAAGCGGAATGCTTTTTGAGATGACCGCCTAAAGGGGGTCACTTAATTACAGAACAAAGTGGTCCCTAACCATTTCCGCATTAGGTAGCCATCTAGACTATATTTTAGAGTTATACAATCCAAGAGTCTTCCATCTTCATGTTGCTACCCAAGTATGATGTTAAGAGTCTGAGCCATTTCATCTTTTTCTTTTCTTGGACTTTTGCAATTTTACATATTAAGTTAAACATATATATTCACTACTTTCTAATTCAAGGGGGAATATTAAAGCTACTAGTTACTAGACAGTTGCTAGGATATTTCATAATTTGAGTTTCAAGTTATACATGTTATGGCTTTTGCTCCATATTAAATTAGTTATAGGGTTATGTTGAATCCTACAAATATGATGAAATCGTCTCTTTCATAAAAATAATTCAATATTTAATCTCATTCAAATTTAATAATAATCAAATAAGTAAATCATCTCAAATATTTTTTCCTCTTAGACATTCATATAATATTAATATAATATTTAATAATAGCTATACCTTTGTTTTTATTAACAAAAAATAAAAAGTAATAGCTACATAATGTAACAACATTTTATTGAACCACCCACTCAATTTTCACAAATACATAAATCGCTTTCCTCTAGTGGGATAAAAAATCTAGGCAGTTGGATGTTGGACGTGGACACACTTGTGCTTCCGAATTTATCCGATGGACGAACTAGGGGAAGGTCGTCCATCTCCCGGTTAGTTGAGCCCAAGGCCCAAACATGTGGATTATTTAAAAAAAAAATTAAAAATACCTAAATCACACCACACTTTTAAATTTACCAAATCACGCACCTCTTTCATAAAATACTCCTCTGTCTATACACACACTTATCTAAATCACCCGAGCCACCGAATCACATTTAAAATCTTATAAAATGTAGGGTTTTGAAATTATTATTCATCTCCTTCATAAAAAGCTAAAAAAAAATCAAAAACTCACAGTAAGCTAAATAAGGAATGGGACCAAGATTGGATGGCATAGTTATGCATAAGAAAATCCCAAGAATAAGTTGGTATGGATCATGGTTTAAAATTTCATTCTGTATCGGGCAAAACGGACAAAATTTAAGGTTTTGCCTGCCGCCCGGCATCCTCCAGGCATCGATACTGCGAGCCACCGCGGGGTTGCTATCCCACTGCGACCTCCGCGGGGTCGCGGAGGCCGCCGTCACTTCCGCCGGTCACGACGGGGGCACCTGCAAGTCGTGAAAGTGATGCCCGCGAATCGCAGCGCGCGCCCGCAACGGGGATGCTCACAGGCTCGAAGGTCACGTAGGGTACAAGGCACACAAGTGGGATGGAGAAGAAAAGGAAACTTAGGTTAATAATTAAAACTTAGATTAATAATTTCAATCAACTACTAACTATAAACAGAATAATCTAAACAGGCTTGATCAAATCCTAATAAAATTATCTTATTAATTTAATATATATATATATATATATATTATTTTAATTGAGAAAATATTTAATAAAATTTTTAATTATTTATTTATTTACCATATAGAGACGTCGCGATAGCCCCCCGCCAATGTCGAACCAAGCCCGGATGAAAAATGGCAAGGGTTACGCGCAGTGTTGTTAGAGGCGCGAGGCGCACCGAGGCACAAAGGGCTCCTAGAGCCCGAGGCGCGCCCAAGGCGCGAGCCTCTTGAACATGAGGTTGATTACTAAACTACTAACACACTCATATAATATGTCAAATATGATAACTATTAATATT
>JBBUKS010000029.1:7594917-7615580 GCA_038050645.1 Hedychium gardnerianum
AACCAAATTGACCGAATCAAACAAATTGATTTTTTTTAACCAACCGAACCCATCAAATTTTCCAACAAAAATCGAAGAAACTAAACCGATAAAATATCAGTTAATTTGGTTTTCGACCGAATTAATCGAACTTTAAAAAAAAATAGTATTGCTCGCTGGGTATAGCTTGCGTGAGGATGAGGGGACTCTGAGAGTTGCAACGACGGTTTCACCGGCGGTGAGAGCGATAAGAGGAGAGGAGGCGAGAGCGTCGCGAGGAGATGCGAGAGTCGGGAGAGGAGGTCAACGAGACGAGTGGGATTGAGAATTAGGGATTTAAATTTTTAAACTCTTATTTCAGTTTAATCGATTTCAAATTTTTAAAACCAAACTGAATCGATTAAACTGAAATAGCCGATATTTTTTTTTTTTTGAAAAAATGAACTTTCGAATTAACCGAACCAAATTTTTAATTTCGGTCGGTTAATTCAGTTTAATCGATATTTTGCTCACCCCTAGCAATATGTATTTTTGAAGGATTGTTGTTTAAGGTTGAGTATTAGAGAAAATAGAAGGTAGGAAATTTCCATTGTGATGTTGAGAGTTTGAAATGGAAGAAACGAATGGATTTTAAGAAGAGGTCTTTTTGATGTATGTCAAAGAAGGAGAATGAATGGTTTAAATTAAAAAAAACCTTCATCTATGTTTTAGATATAGTGGGTTAATGAGTTAGCCTAATTTAAATATATTATCAAATATCAAAAAGGATGAGATTATTGGTGCAATTGACCTCTAGTCAAGGTTGACCAAGCTCTAGTTGACTTGAATTGAGTTTCAATGTTTGTTGATTAGAGCAAAGAGTCAAGAGATCAAGGTTGATCAAATACTTGACGGTGGAGAAGTTCAAGTGGGTCATGGCTAACCATACACTTGATGGTCAGGAAGTCCAACATGGAGAGAAGTCCAAGTGGATCATGATTGATCAGATACTTGACGGTTGGAAGTCCAATAGGTAGTTGGCAAGAACAAAGTCTAAGTAGGTCATAGAGGACTGGACACTTGATATGAGAACTGAAGTCCAAGTATATCATGGAGAACCATACACTTGGTTTGAGAAGCAAAGTTCAAATGAGTTATAGAGGATCAGATACTTGACATGAGTCATAAAGTTCAAGTCGGTCAAAGTTGATCGAACACTTGACAATGAGAGAAACCTAAATAGGTCAAGGAAGACTGAATGTTTGGCAATGGTGAAGTCTTGGCAAGTTAAGGTTGATTGGATACTAGGCAATGGTTAAGTCCCGGTAATTCAAGGTTGACCGAATATTAGGCAAAGAAAGTCTTAATAGATTAAGGTTAATCGAATACTAGACAAATTGAGAATTCAACTTTGATAAGGCTGAACAGGAGTATTAGTCGATTGATATAGTGTATCAATTGATCGATGAACCCTAAACTCTAAAATTGGGATTCGAGGGATGTTTCAGCATTATAAACAACATTTAGGGTGTGATATAGTGTTCGGGTTTTAGGATTGCTACAATGTTTAAGGTTTAGGTTTGTTATGGTGTTTCTGTTATAGTACAATCGATTGATGAACATTGCAGTTAATGGTTATTGTAGTAATAGAAAGTTTAAGACCTGATTAATCAACTCGACTGATCCCAAATCAGTCAAGTTGATGAGTTAATTGATGACACTGCAACAAATAGAATATTTGGAACTTGATTGATCCCAAATTAGTTAATTGATGAATAATAACAATCGACGGATGACATTGTAACCACAAATAGAATGTTCTAAACTTGACTAAGACTCGACTCATTGCCATTAGTTGATTGATGAGTTTGGACAGTCAACTAATAACACTATAGTAGCAAATAGAAGGTTTTTGAGTCGGCTGCAACACTCAACTGTTTGTATATTAATTGATTAATCAATAGTAACAGTCGACTGATGATATTCAAATTGAGTTGGTAAGAGTCATTTTGCAGGTGCAACGGTCGAATTCAGTGGAATAATCGACTGATGATAACAAGTAGTTGACTGATAGGCGAAAATTAACCCCGACCTGAAGGCTATAAAGAAAGGTTTTCGTAGTCGGTTTTTGGGATTTTTGAAGACAAGTGTTGTTGCATTTCCAGACCTTAGGAAACATTCTAAAGAAATCACAAAGAACTCAAAGTAAAGTTCCTTTCATGTAAATTATTTTATTTACATTATTCGCATTTGTATCTTTGTTTTATTTTTATATTACTTGTATAACAATAGTTGTTGTAAGAGGGTTTATGGCCTCTAAAAGGTATCCGAGAAGGAGAGAGCTAGTGGTGATTTCGTTAGGACTTTAGGCTGTGGAGTAGGATTGAGGGTTTCGAACCACATTAAATTTGTGTGTCGCGTATGTGTTTTGTTTCTATTCTTTCCACTGCATACTAACACATTGTAGACAAGCACGACGATTGAGAATGAATGCGAAATCACAAAATACTATTCACCCCTCTAGCGACGTCAACAATACCAACAACTGATGATCGTACATGGTCCAAAATATGAAATTTTGAGTATGTTAAGAGTGAGGGAAGTTTCAAAAATATATTAATGTTATTATTGAGTGAATATGATAGACCTAGGTCCAATAGTGAATTCGTGTCTTCTCGGCGGGTGCATGCCCTCGGGAAAAAAACTTCTCTCACCTCTAGCCACTTGGCGATCGACTATAAACTGACCCCGTGATTTACCTCCCTTCACATAATCTTGGGATGAATTGTGAGGGGCGCTTGGGTGAGCATAATCACCTTTTGCTACAATAGTAAATTTGTGCCAAAATTACACAATATTGTCTAAATTTCAAAAACTCTCGACATACTATCTATGGTGTGGAGTTAAAGTTAGAGGGCATGATTATACTCTGGAGACTCCTAAGAATGCATTAATTTTAATTTGGATTAATTTTGATTAACCTAAGGCTATTAATGAGTATTGACTAAAATTCACTGATAGTTGTACAATATCGAAATCTAAAATTTTAAGAATACATTGACATTGTTATTGAGTGAATAAACTTAGGTCCATCAGTGAGTTAGTGCCAAAATTACACAAGGTTATCTAAATTTTAAAAACTCACAACATTCTATCTAGGGTGTGAGAGGGCATGGTGGTACTCAAAAGACTTTTAGGAATGTGTTGATTTTTATTTGAATTGATTCTAATGTGTGTTAAGCCATTAATAAGTTTTGACCAAAACTCTTTGATAATAGTATAAGGTTCAAAATGTGAAATTTTTAGCATGGTTGGAGTCAAAGTCACGAGAGTTTTAATAAGACATTCGTGTTGTCTTTGAGTAAGTATAATGAGCCTAGGTCTATTAGTGAGTGTGCCACAATATCTCTCTCTCTCTCTCTCTCTATCTATATATATATATATATATAAGCCCTAAACCCATAGAAGTCTAATAAGAATATAAAATTAATGTTGGAGGACATGATTATACTTAGGAGACTCTTAGAAATGCATTGATCCTAATTTGAATAAATTCTAATATACTTAAGACCATTAGTGAGTTTTAATCAAAAGTTAGTGATGGGTGCACATAGTCCATGATATGAAATCTTGGGCATGGTTCGAATCAGAAGAGTGCAAGGAACACATATTATTATTGTTGCTTGAATATGATGAGCCTAAGTCTATCAATAAGTTTGTGTCAAAAGTACTCCCTCCTCCAAAAATAAAAATAAAAAATAAAAATATGATACCAATAGGATATAGAACCAAGGTTAAGGGACATGTCGTGAAGGTTCTAAGAATGCATTAGTTTTGGTTTGATTTGATTTTGATCAACTTAAGGCCATTAGTGAGTCAGTGAGTTTCTGTCGAAACTTATTGATGATCTTATAGTGTTCAGATTTAATAAACTTTGATATTTTAGAATGAGACAAGTCTTAAGAACATATTGGTGTTTGTGTTGATTGAATATGATAAAATTGAGTGCATCAATAAGATAGAATTACACAAACTTAGATTTTTTTTACTAAGACTCGCTTCAAGGCGGCTCAAGGCATAGACCTTTAAGGCTTATGCCTAGGGCCCCTATTATATTGGGGTCCACCAAATTATATATATATATATATATTAAATCAAATATGATTATTATTTTAAAAATATATGAGTTTAGATGGTAAATATTTAAAATTGTGATTCAAATAATTTTTAGTTAAGATTTATTTTCATCGATATTTTTAATTTTTTTACTAACCAAATTAAATTTGGTGAATAATTTTTATATATTTTTAGATTTTATCAATACTTTATAAATTTTTTATAGATTCAAGTTAGATTTGATTGATAATTTTAATTTTTTACTGTTAAAGTTAGATTTAGTTGATAATTTTTTAATTAAAATTTAATCCATAATTTTTAATTTTTTATCGATAATCAAAATTAAGTTTGGTTAATAAATTAATAATATTTATTGGTTATACTTATTAGTAATTTATTTTTTTTAAAAAAAATATTTTTAAAGTCAAAAGCATATTTAATATTACATTATTATTATTCTTTAAATTTTATTTTATTTTCATTCTTTCTTCTGCTTTATTATCATTTTTATATCGTTAGTATTTTGCTCTTATTTCTCTATAAGTTATTATATACACTCTTTTTTTTATAATTCGCCATTGATACTTACTAGCTAAATAGTTGTGGCTAAATAAATTTAATTAATAATTTATCGAAGTTAAAATTAATAAAAGGTAGCTCGGTGCACGAAGCTCCAGGGTCTATGATACGCAGTGATTATCTCTACTACTTGAGCATGTTACCTTTAGGTCACACAATATTGATTTTATCATTGCATCGAGATTTCCTTTTATCAAAGTTAAAATTAATCGATATTTTTTTTAAAATAACAATTAAAATGTATATTAATAGTATTACAATAATTTATTATTTGTTGCCAAATTAGTTTGTATTTTTAATATTTTATTGGCAAAATTTAACTTTATTTATTTAATTAAAATTACAAATATATTATTTTATAATTTAAAATTATGTTTGAAAGTTTAGTATAAAAGATTTTTTATTTTTTAAATTTTACTAATAAAGAAATAAGTTTTGATACAAGATAAAAGTATTGCTATGTAATGAGTTGGTCACTACTTCCAATTACAAAAATAATCTTTTATAATATCTAAAAATCTTTTTAAAATTGACTAATAAAATTAAATGTCTCTAATAATAATATTGTATATAAAAACTAATATTTTAAAAAATTAATATTTATTTTAAAAAATAATTAATATTTTAAATTTTTTATTTATTTAGGATCTCAAAAATGATTGAGACTGTTTGACTCGCTTAAGTAGTTATTAATTTATTATATTAAGTTTAAGTTCAGATCATTTCTAATTTTTAAATCTGTCCTTAAATTATGATAATATTAAAATAAAATTATGACACATATATAGATTCGTAGAAGATTAAAAAAAAATACATGTCATCGGTGTAGTAGGACTATGTAGTATGTGATATGGTTTTAAGGGCGAAAATGTTTCCGGGCTATACGACTGTGCATTTGAATTTTTAGTCACAAAAATAAGAGTTTAAGGTGGTAAAACATGTGACGATTGTGTGTAAAATGAAAATATTTTTTTAGAATGCGATTAAATTTTGTCTCATTAATATAGGCGATGGTTTAGTAACTTTGACGAAGACATTTAGCATATATTATAAGAAGTTTAGAATTTAACTGAGGATATTCAGAGAAAGAGATGCATAATTTAATAAATATAAAATTACAATGCACCGTAGGTATTGTTAATGCTTTGTTTAGTCATATGGCCTCGGGTAATGGTGCGATGGTTAAATCCTTCAATGAATAATCAAGGGGTTTAAGGTTCGAATCTCAGCTATGACGCATTGCATGGAATTTTCCCTCCAATGAAAAACGGACCTTAGAATACTGATCATCTGAATGAATCTCCATTAGTGCTTTCTGATTTATCTTGGTGATGAAAAATGGACCTTAGAATACTGATCATCTGAATGAATCTCCATTAGTGCTTTCTGATTTATCTTGGTGATGAAAAACGGACCTTAGAATACTGATCATCTGAATGAATCTCCATTAGTGCTTTCTGATTTATCTTGGTGATCGGTGAGAAATTTCTGTAGGATCGGACCGATCACTCCAAGTCCGACCTTATCCGATCTGATTAATTTTTTTTTTTTTATTTAATCATATCTAAAGGAAAGAAACGAATTGACGGTGGGAAAAAAATGTAAGAAAGGATAAGTTAGAGGAAAGAGAAAAGAAAATAATTAAGGGATAAGAAAAAGGAAAGAAAAAAAATGAAAATAGAAAAAATGGACTCGTGTGGGGCTGTCAGTCTGACCGTATGAAGCGACTCGTGCTCACGGGGCCGCTGGCAAGAGGTCGCCGTCTCACAAAGGGCCATTGATCGTGGTGGCGTTGTGTCATCATACGAGAGACGTTGCGTGTCCGACGAGTTGGGTTGAAAATTTTAAGTGCACAACAAGTTGGCAGAGGGAGGAAATTACTTTTTAGTTTAATTTGGGTGGATAAAAAAAATTTAAAATTGTCCATGTATGAATTTGTAATTTCATATGCCCATTTGATAAATAAAAAAAAGAAAAATAATTAATTTTTTTAAGAAATAAGTAGGAAAAAGTTTTTCAACGTGAATTTTTTTTCATAATTTTTATTTGTTTTCTCTCAAACTCCCACATGAGAGTTGTCTAAAAATTCTCTCAATATCACATTGTACTATATCAAAGTAAATTTTATACATTTCTCTATTATCAAAACATCTATCATTATTAATTTTAATTAAAAAAAATCAAGGAGCCGCTCCTTGCCGAAGATGAAGGAACACTCTCCCATATCCCTTCAATTATAGGAGGGAGCTCCTTTCTTTTTGTCATGTCAAGGATGAGAGTTTTTATTATGAATATTCTAAGAGCATTCACAATGATCAGAGCTTTCTAAAACCTCTTTTAATATCACATTAACATCACGTCAAAAATATTAAAAAAAAATCACGTATCTTTTTATTATTAAAAAACTTCTCAATAATTTTGTTATGAATCCTACACATTGCTTTCAAACATCTCTCCATTATTAAAATTAAAAGAAATATTAAAACTAAATAACTCATTTTAATTAAAAAAAATAAAGAGCCATTCCTTATGAAAAGAGCTCACTACTCTCTCATCTATACCACGTTAATAACTGGAAGGAGCTCCCTCCTCATTGTTGATATAGAGATATAAAGTATAAAAAGTAGAGTGCTCGATATAAAGTATATCATTAAAAAATTTAAAAATCAATTTTTGATGATATAATATTTATCAGATTTTTGTTTTTTTTATATAATAATAATTATTTAATAGTTCATGATTTACTTTTTTTTTATAAATGATTATAAAATTAATCGTGCGGGATGCTTCATCAACATATGACCTTTTTTACTAAAAATGTTCGATTCACTAAAATGGCAATAGAACTTTATAATATATTATTTTTACCCCGTGCATTTTGTTTTTGGAATTAACTTTATTCTCCTCTTAAAGCTTCCGATCTCCATCAACAAATAAAACCTAATCCAAGTTCCTCCCGCTCCCCCTTCTCTTCCTTCACCGTCCGATTCTCTCCTTCTCATCGTCGTCGTCCTCCTCCTCGTCTTCTTATCTTCATCCAAGTTTCTCTCGCGTATCTGCCATCGAGGGGGAGCACGACACCGTAAGCCGATCGTCGTCTAGAGTCGGGTCTGAGTAAAAGTTTCTCTCTGTGCGTCTTCTCTCCTTCCTTCTCCATTTCCCTCCGTCGACTATTTTTTTTTAATTCAACTGTGATCCATTTTGTACCTTTTTTTTTTGTTAGTTTATCATCTTTTTGCAAACCCAGGTAAAAATTCCCATATATATTTTCCCACCAGTCTTTAAAATGATCGAATTTCCTTTTCTCGGATTGCAAAAGTAAGTTGCTTTTGATGGTAATTTTATCATCTATGCTTTCTTTGTGGATGCTTCCAGTAAAAAATTAGTTTTTGTTTACCTTATACGCTAGCAAAGCGCAGCCTTTTTGTTCTTTGGAATGATGAAGATATAATTGATCACGGCGTCATTATTTTCCCCATTTTTCTCTTGAATCCTTAAGCAAACATGCTTATTGACATCGAAATCAACTAAATGCTTAACTGCTTGCATTTCTTCAGTTCTGTACTGGAACTCGAGTGGCCATTGATGATTGATATGTGAATGTGAAGAAGGTGCAATGGCGTTGGTAGTTCATCAGATGCAGGTTTTTGTTAAGCTCTCTCACGATGTGTATAGCTCAGACAATTTTTTAACTCGTAGATTCCATACTTCTTAACATTATTGTGCAGTTCATACATTTAGCTATATCTTACTTGCTCTCCATGTTTTTTTTTTACTTCATGATTAACATATTATTGTATATGTTTTTTTTCTAAAGCTATGCTATTTTTGTTGTTTTTTAGGGTCCTCTTTCTCCACATCCACCTAGTTCTAAACCATCAACAAGAGGGGTGAACTGGAGAACCTTGACGGTTCATTTCAATAACAGAATTCCAGATTTTGCATCATTGAAGCATGTTATCAATTTCAGGTAAGTCTGTTTAAAATAATTGGGTCAGTTCTATTATGGCTGTTAGTCTGTCTTTATATTGTGCCTCTGCTATCCAGTATGAAACACACCAAAACATTTGGCAACTTAGCTGTGGTATCTAAAACAACAATAACCACGTGATTATATCCCAATGCATATTATAACCAATGGTTAGTTCTTGGATTTGGCATCATATTTACTTATTGCATTTCAGGTATATGGTATCCAGATGGAGAAATTTGTGAAATCAATTGTGTGAACTAGTTATTAAAATGTCAATAATCATTAAATAGCAGCGTTACATATCTAAAGTATATCATGGTGTTGGCTGCTTTTAAATTTAAATTCCCCTTGTTTTCTTCAATTGGCTTATTCTCGTGTATCATTCTTGCTTATTGCTTTTGGACAATATGCAATCTAGATTGAGGGATTTGGGATATAAATCTTGTAAATTAATTAATGTAAACGACAGTGATATCGAGTATGCTATCCTAGGTTCCACTAAAAAACAGGCTCAAGATAACAGTGCTAAACTTTTAGAGTATATCATGGAATTCAAAGCTTTTTATTTACAGTTTTCCTTGTTTTCTTCTATACTCTAAAGTACACAATTTATTAAAACAAAGATATACAGCCTACACCTTAAAATAATTGAGTAAACATTATAACAAGCATGCCTTAAGTATCAAACCAACTGATGCACACCTCAAAAAGCACAACCAAGGTTACTGCACAAGTCTCAAAACCATTCTTTTAGTTATTTCATCCATTCTGCTTCTTCTTGTTTGATGTCATCATGCGTGTAAATGAAATAGTATACTTTTTTGTTTTTGGAATTGTTATTTGCTTGTTAGCTTATTTATTTTGTGGGCATTCTACAAATGTTTTATGTGTTTGACATCATGAAGTGTCCGAAGAGAAATAGTCTACATCATGAACTGGGGCAAAAGACTGATGAGGTTTCTGATGTTCTGATTAGGAGGACCTGCCTACTAGGAAGGAAATCTTGAGAGAAGGTTCGAGGGGTCACCCAAATTTTGGAACAAAACTTCACTATTTTGGAACTAGAACTTATGTTGGATCAAAGAACTAGTATAGAGACTAAATTAGGATACCAACATGAAAAATTGTACTAGAAAAGTTGAAACAATTTATCTCACTGAAGAGAATTATTATTATTAACTAAAAGATGATCTAATACATAATACATGAGATCCTAACTTCTTTTATTAACTTGAAATATATGATCAAGTTATATAAAACTTGAAATTATGTTTATCCCAAAATTTTTTAATAAACTTTGAAAGATCTAATGTATCTTTAAAACTATAATAAACTTTTAACAACCTGTAGAAATTTTAAAAAACACCAGTCCTGCACGAAGCTTCCCCCAATGCGGGGGCCGAGGAAGGGTTTATTGGATGCAGCTTTACACTACATCGCAAGAGTTGTTTTCGTGACTTAAACCACCAGGTCACACGACAACAAGTTTACCATTGCGCCAAGGCTCCCCTTCTAACTCTTAGAAATTTAAAAATTATATAAATTTTAAATTCTATATTTTTAAAGAAAATTTGTAAATTGATCCCCAATTTTCGAATTGCATAAGTTTGCGTTCTTGGAATTATTATTTTCTTATTAGTTTACTGTTTTTGTGGTCATTTGTACACATGTTTGACTAAGTAGATGTAGTATGGCAGTGTTGAAATCGTTACTTTGCTTCTAGTGTTGTTTTAAATCTCCTTATTCTTTTATTGGACGTCTCTTGGAATGAGACTAAATGATGCCTTTTCTCAAGACTTATTCCATACTGTAATTGCACTTGATGATGTTAATATTATTGCACAGTTCAATGAAATAGGTTTTGAATTTTGATGGTTTTCCTTTGTATTATGGAAAGAAGGGTAGTTTTTTTTTTTAATTTCATTTGGTTGGTTTTCTTTGAATTTTTTGGTGTGTGAGATTGTTTTCCTAATATGAAAACGTTCCTCCTTTTTACTCAATTTTACATGTGGTTTTGCTACATTTAATTTCCAATACATGTGGTTCCTGTTGACTTTGCAGGTCAGGGATTCTCATGGTTAGCTACAAATGCTGTGACAGAGGGCATCCTATTTGTTTCAAGAAGAAAGCTTCCAGAGTTTCTTCTTTTAAAGGCAATGCACAGAGCAATAGGCCCGATAGAAAGGACTCAAAGATTTCTAGACCACCAGTCCAGATTTCTAGGATGCAGCAAAGAAAAGAGGAATTTCTGTCTGAATCTCTTGATATCCAAAAACATCCAGTACCTTATGCACCTGAAGGGAATGATAGCATGACAGTGAAATCTCTAGCAATAAGAAAATTATTTGTGAAGTGGCTCATCACGTTGCGGTCACCACCATCCAACCCAACAATGGATAATAATCTTAATGAAAGGGCATCCCAGTGTGCTACATCCGAAACTCAGCACAGTATAGATGGAACAAAGGCAGGGAGTATTCCAAAAGCTATGCTTGTATACCTCTTGGGAGTTGATGCTGCTATATCTATCCCATTTTTGATATTGTAAGTTTCAACATGACTACTTATTTCTCTTCACCTTACGAAACTCCCAACTATTACTATGTCTCTAATTCATTGTTTTCATTATCACAAACAGACTTTGAGTATTTCTTGTGTAAATTGTTCTATTAGGTCATTTGATTGAATTTTCACACAATCCTGCCTAAATTAATCAATTTTGGGCATCTAAGTACTAGTATACCTATAGAAATGACTAATTCACTGTCTAGTTTGCAATTATGTTCCTGGAGAATGAACCAATTAATGAAAATTATCAAGTAAGCCTTTTTGTTTGGCAAAATAGATCAAGATATTATGCAATTTGTGATCCTATCCTCATATAACAGTCTGTAAAACCACTATACTAACTTTTCTTATAAGCTTCCTAGTCATACATGCAAATCCTTACTGTCAGGTTAAGAATGTAAATAAACATTGAGTCAGTATGTTATAATCATTATGAACAGCTAACCATACTCAGTTTTAACAAATTAAATACATGTTGTGATAATTAGATGGTCATTTATATGCAAATAATCTAGTGTTTTCTGAATGCGCTAACACTTTGAGTAGTTGACTGCTACTTTATGTATGATGTTGTCGTGTCAAAGAAAATGTCATGTGCCTTTGAAGAACAAATTGTTGATATTTGTATCAAGTCTCTCTTCCAAATTTTTCTATGTTCTATGTGATAAATTTGTGACAAATATCTATGCTCCAGTTTGAGAGGGGAATATTAGCTAGAGTAGAAATAAATTAGTGTTGTATTAACCTAGTTTAATTCCATAGTTATTAGATAGTTGGTTATTCTGGAGTCTTCAAACATATCACTTGTATTCCTAATTCAGCCTGTTTTAGTGTAAGAATAACATATCCAAATTTCCAATTATGTGTTACATTGTTGTCAAAACAACTCTAGTTAAAATTTGGATTTCATATGCCTCCATATATGTGTAGCAAATCACATATGTACCACGTAGTTGGTTAACCATATAATTTTGCATAGGAGTTATATTTATGGAGACAAGATGTTATACATTATTATCAATATAATAAATGCTATTCGTTTAGAAAACATAGATTGGATATAGACCCACATACACGTCTGCTTGTCACATATCTGCCATGCAATGGACCCACCTTAGTACTACCGTGATACAAATACAATTAAAAAATTTGAATGATTCTTGCATTACTAAAGCTATCACCTGAGACAATTCTATGAGAGGATATATGCTGCTCACTACAAATAGTCAAGGTATGCAGCACATTATTGTTGTAGTTTTAATCAATTGGTGGGAGTTGGCGAGTTGCAAAATCTTTTGTATAGGTATATTATATTAAATAAAGTCAACAATATCGATCTGCATGAAGAATCATGATTCAAACACTAGTAATTAGTGTTGACTTAATCGATCAGAGAGGATTGATTAAATATCTGAAGTCTATTCAACCTATAATTGAGGTTTTCTTTTTTTATTTTAGAATCTGTCTGTATAAATTGCAGGGCTGAGCATGAGTTGGTTTGTTGGTTTCAATCACAATTTCAAACTGAGGGTATTTTTGGTTTCTAATTTTGCAAACTAAAACTATATCAAATGTAATTTTCAAGTTATCCAAATTGAACCAAAATTTCAATTGGTTCGGTTTGAACAAAAAGGAAATAACAGTAACTCTCATATTTTACTCTGCCTCTTGAAGTCAAGAAGTCTACCTCTTTGGTTAAAGTAGATATTAATGTACAATACATTTTGTAGGACATATTCTTAGAACTGTTTACATGTAGGCTATATTATGCTACACCTTAACATATTCTAATTATTTATTCAGTTCCTTCTTTTAGTTGCCAGAGTTTAACATAATTCAAACAGAAGCATCCAAACTGCAATACCAAAAACTTGGCTTGTTAGGGTTTGTTTTTTTCCCCTTTCAGTTTTTAGTGCCCGCCTCCAAATTTCATTATGCTTTTTTTTAATCTCTTTCCATTTTTTTGTAATGGCAAAGATATCTTTCATAAAAATAACTGCACTAGTTTCTTATTTCTTCTCTTTGTTATGGCTCATTTGTAAAGTGATGCTTCTTCATATCTATTGTGGTTCTAATCTTGGTTAGAGAAGCAAACATTTTGTTTCAACCGTGTGTAAAAGGGGTGTTATATTCTGTTCTTCAATTTAGTATCTACATTTCAGTTTATTATTATTTTTTGTTTAGTTATGATTTGCTGAAGGTGGAGAAAAATGTTGTTGTAGTGTTTTTTCATCCTCTCTAAAGATAGTTGGACACTCAAGTTTAATTACTAGAAACGCTTAACAGTATCTTCATCTGATTGATCTTTCTTCTGGCAGCATCCCTTTGTATCTAACTATCAAAGTTGTCCACGGAGCTGAAGCGGCAAGGGACCTTATGCCATTGTGGATAGCTGGGCCACTTATAGTTGCTCTCTATCTAAAAGTGATTCAGAGGATATGCTCATTGTATGCTTTCCTCTTTGTCCAGGGTGGTAAATTCGTAATGGATTTGCCCACGTATGCTCAACTCGTATACAGTTACATTGCTGAGGGAAAACTCAGGGCGTATCTGTGGACTTGTTTTGTTAAGCCTTTCCTCGACATCAGTGCCTTCAAATACAAGGATTATTTTAGCCAGAAGTATGAACAACTTAAAGTTGTGACTGCCGAGAATTATATCAGTTTCGCTGAATCAATTTGGCCATATTACTGCAGAACTATCCGTTTCCTGAAGAGAGCCAATCTCATTTAGCAACTGATTACCTCGCAACTACATCTATATCTTACAGTGGTGAGCTCATAGGTTTTTGCAGATTGCTTGCGGATTTTTCCTAATGGTTCTTGTTGGAGATTGGAACAAATTTTTGCAAATTGAACCTAAGCTTCCCTCCCAGAAGAACAAGGTGAGGACAAGGAATTTACTGATCATCCTTAGATGAACTTTTGTCATGTTCAGTGTTTTATGGATGCCTAAGCCCGTGCCATTTCTTAAATGCTATTGTTCAAGCTCCATATTATTCTTAAACGGCCGAATACAAGTTTTTGAGTTTTCGTTTCATTATTGTTTGCTAATTTTATTGTGGTGGACAAAAGAATCTAATTCACTGGAGATCCCTCTTGATCGGTTGAAAATGTAGATTATTTGGATTTCAGATTGATTATGCATTCAAAAAAAAAAAAACATGTATTTGGTTCATCAATCGGATGTGCATACCTAATTAAAAATATTGTATTAATAATGTAGTAATATTAATGCTAATAAAAATTATCATTTCAATAAATATTTATGATTTTAATCTTGTATGTTTGTTGATGTATTTTTAATGTATAATATTAAATTTAAGTTAACTGTAGGATTTTTTTTTAAAAATATAAAATTTATATTATCGTCACAAACATGTGACTTGAAAGAAATAGATACTCATTCTGCTTCAGTTCGTCTCGGATTTGATGGTTTTGGATTAATTTTCTTTGATCCAAAAAATTAGAGTCTAATTATATTTTAGTCGGGAACGGATTCGATCCGACTTTCAAATTGCAAATCCAAAATAATTGAAAGCTAAACTTAAAAGCACTGTTTATGCAAGTCGATTACTTCACGCCGAACAGAGACTCCTGTTCCCGATGATCAGCCGAGGCACAACCCTGCGAGATTCGTGCGTTCTTGGTTCCTGGCCGGAACTGAATCCCAGCACGCCGAACATACATTATTATTATTTTTTCAATTATTCAACAGGAACCTTATATTTTCTTACTTTTATTTATCAAATAACAAGAAAAATGATTCTCTATGAGTTATTAAATGTAACACAAACAATTTACTTTATTACATAATGATATCTAGCCAACAAAACTTTTTTGAATTAACTTTGTAAATTAAGCACAAGGTAAGGGAGCCTTGTTTTGATAATATTAAGGATTTAATAGAAACGATTCAGAAAAAAAAATGGAATTGATAAACAACTAGATTAAAATCAAAATTTATGAAGCACTGTTAGGTTGGAAACAAAATTGATACCTAAGCTAATATCACACTCTCAAAATTTCAAAGAGGAAAAAAATATAATAAAATGAAGAATTAATTATCCAAACCCCTAAAACAAACCAATAATAAGTCTAAATTGCCTAAAAAAATCTAATCTATCTCTAAATATTATAACAAATTTTAAAGAATTAAATAAAAACTTATAAATTAAACAATCTATGCGAATTCAAAATACCAAATATTCTAAGAAATCTTAAATTTAGCCATTATTTAAATTGTATATTAATACCTAAACTATCCACTGCTCATATCCAGGAGCACCACTGAATATTTTAACAAAATTGAATGTTTCAATCAATACTTTGTCTGAGTCAAAATGGTTTTTGATTATTTTCTGAAAGCACGGACAAAATAGTTGGGAAAGACGACGATCACAGAGGAGTTTTCCCTTAGGAACAGTGTTCGAAGACAGAGGGGTTTTCCCTTTGCATCAAAATCTTTGTAAATTTAAGCAAACATGTTCACTATGGCCACTCTTCGGGAAAAATCTAAAACAATCAAAAGAGAAGCAATATTAAGCAAAATTGCATCATACACACAAAATTTGCTTCCTGATAATAACCCTGAAGCAACATTAAGGGGTCTTCCCTTTGCATCAAAAGCTTAATAAATTTAAGCAAACATGTTCACTAGGACCACTCTTCAGGAAAAATCTAAACAACAATCAAAAGAGAAGCAACATTAAACAAAATTTGCTTCCTGAAGCAACATTAAACAAAATGCATCATAATAAGGCTAGTTGGGTTAACTCGGCGTTTTTTCATAGGTACAAGTACCTTATCGATCAGCTCCAAGTTCTTGGCTTAGTCAGTGGACATGTACGATGTCCTTCTCCATCCATTTCTGGATGAGCTCAAGACGCTTCCATGTGAGCTTATTTAGACTCTTCCTGTGTAATAATAACCTTTTTAACGCCGATGTCTTGAGCTCATTCAGAAATGGCTGACACACTGCTTTCCGCGGGTGCCAGCCGCCAACAGGCCGCTTCCATGGCCTTGGCGGCTGGAACCCGTGGAAAGCGGTGTGCCCTTCCTCATTCTAGGTAATGGTCCACCAACCAAGCTCGACCTCCGGTTCTGCCGCTCAAACGACGTTAAAAAGGTTATTACACGGGAGAGCTTCTGCAAGCACATACGGAAGCTTCTTGAGCGAATCCGCTCCATCATATCGTAAATGCCGAACCCTGGGCGACATCACCCCGGGGAGTTGATGTAGATGGTGATCGGCTTGATGGGATCGGAGTAAGAACCGATGATCGGCTTGATGGGCTCGGAGTAAGAATCGAGACGAAGGAGGCGGAGGGCTGGGGCAGAGACGAGGAGGCGGCTAACCTAGGTTTGATTTCAATAACTATAAATTAGGGATGATTGAAAGAGAAACTATTGATTATAATATTCTAGATAAAAATTTGATATCTAAATTTATTTAATTTATACGAATAGATGGGGTATTAAAATTAAATTCGATTCGTCAATTCGATTTAAGTCAATTTAAAAAATATTAGATTAGGATTGAATTTTTTTAAGATTATATTAGGATCGGGTTAAATACAGATTGACCTAAATTTAGTGTTGGGTTGACTCGGATTAACCTGGAAAGAGATCATAGATTTTCATAGATCATGGTACTTAGGCCAGCACCCCTCCCAGTGATTAGACTTAGTTATTATATTAGGACTAATGATATGTTAACTTTGATTTTTAGATGACTTTATGCATGCTTAATTTTACTTACATTTTAAATCATGCTTATTTATTATGCTCATTTTAAGTCATGCATATTTATTATATATATATAGGGTTTTGATAATCTACACATCTTATCCTGCATAATCATGTGCACCTACTGAGGTGACATAATCCTAATCACTGATCATATCACACATATTTTGATTAATGATGTATAGGTGACCACCTCAGCAGATATCCATGATTGTGCAAGATAAAATGTACAGGCTAACAGAACTCTCTCTTTATATATATTTTGTGAAACTTTTAATTTTTTTAAAAAACATTCATATTAATTTAAATTTTAATATATATCATTTTTTCAAATAACATATTATATATTATTATATTAACATCTTCTTTTTATTAACACATATTCATGTTGGTTTAAGTGTTAATACATATTCACATTTATATTTATATTTATTTTATATTAAATAAATAAATTTATTTTAAATTTATACTTTAATTCCATAATATTATTATTTTTAAATATATTTATTACTTAATTTTTTTTAGTTTCTTCGTTTATTTAAAAATAAAATTTATTCTAAATTTAAAATGGAATATAACATAGAAAAAATTACAATAGCATAAAATAAAAAATAACATATAAATTAAACATTTTGAATTATATAAAATACTAATTCATTATTATATTGTGTCCAAACGAAAAATTTAGAAATTTGGTGGAAGAAATAAATTGAGAATATTGATAATTTAGTGAAATTTATGAATTTTGAGAAAAAACATGTTCTTCCGGTATATTTTGAGAATTCATAAAATTTCTAAAAAATCATCTATTATTTTCATCCATTTTGAATGAAATAATTTTTAGAAATAAATGAGTATTTATGAAGAAATATTAAAAATTTATTTGAATGACCGTTATACATAGCATAGCTGATTTGAATTTATCATTTTTTGGATTTTTTTTTTAAAATCTGATCATTGGGAATTTATCATTTTTAATTTTTTTATTTATAAAATCTGATCATTCGAGACGGATGAGAATTTTTCATTT
Source organism: Hedychium gardnerianum (assembly GCA_038050645.1). Lineage (NCBI taxonomy): Eukaryota > Viridiplantae > Streptophyta > Magnoliopsida > Zingiberales > Zingiberaceae > Hedychium > Hedychium gardnerianum. The sequence goes on from JBBUKS010000029.1 coordinate 7,612,889, forward strand.
TTTGATTTTTTTAATAAAATATTCTCATTAATTGCGTTTAAAGAAGTGAACACGATTAATATGAAAGTGTTATAATACCCACTCATATTGGTTATTAATATTAATTAGGTGTTATAACATCTGTATATTAACACCAATATGGATATCCTAAAGGTGGGTATAATTTCATTTAAAAAAGAGAGGGGTTGAATAAAAATATTTTTAATTTTACTTAATCATTAAAACTTATTTTTTTTGACATTACTTTAAAATATTATTAAAAATACCTTACAAAAGTTCCAAAATTACTTAGAATTTTTTTTTCAAAAATTGATTTTGAAATTACTTCGAATTTTTTTTAAAAATCTTTGATTTTTTTTTAATTTGTGAAAATTGATTTTCAAAATAACTGATTTTTTTTTAAAAAATTGATTTTCTAATTAACTTTATTTTTTTAAAAAAATTAGTTTAGAAAAGAAGGAGTTTGTAAATTTTAAAATTGTGTCTTCAAAAGGACTTTATAAATTAATTGAAAGTATTTTGAAAATATTTTTAAAATTTGTTAATAATTTTAAAAATTGATTTTGATAATATTATTGAATGAACTTTTTCAATTGATTTGTGATGCGTGTTAAAAGGAATGTATAAAGATTTTTTAAAAAAAATTTATGTTAAAGAAGGAGAAAATATATGAAATTTAAAATTAAATAATATTTTTGAGTTTAAAGTTAAACAACACTCTAGAAAATAAAAAGGCAAAAGGAAGGCGTAGAGTGATAGTTTTTTTTTTTTTTTAAGTCTTTGCCTTTTTTTCTTTATTATTTCTTTCTCTAACTATAAATGGGTCGTCAAACATTAAAAATAGAGAAAAATTAATGTATACATCATCATATGATATTTAGTATTTTGATGAATGATAAAAGATTATGTGTCAAGTGTATAAGGACATAAAATTTGATAGATAGAAGTCCAAGTGAATCAGATAGATTAGATATCACATGAAAAAGTCTCGAAGAATCAGGAAAACTAAAAATAAAATAGAAGTCTTCATAGGTCAGCATGACCAAATACTAAGTAGGGAAATTCTTACTACAAGAAAATATTATATTAGCAACGAATAATTTCTTCGTTAAGATAGTTATTTACGTCAATAATATTAAAAAGCGACAATATATATTCATGGGTTGACAAAATATCTAAACCTAGATGGGTTGACAAACTAAACATTTGAAAGGAAAATCTAAATATGTTGATGAATTAGATATCTGACGGAGAAAGTCCATATGGTCAGCAAGACCAAATGTCAAACAAGGTAAGAAATCCTATTGATCGGGCAAGGTAAGTTCAAGAGAGGATCTTTTGACAAAGAAGATTGTGAGAGAGTGTTTATGCTTGGGACGCGGGTAGCTCTGCATAACTACGCATTGACTTGATCAAAACACCAATAGGAATGCGTCTGGTTCAAATTATCATACATAATTTTGATTATGAGATTATCAGATAATTATATAATCAAGGTTATAGAAAATAAAATATAACATAATATTTTTTGATTCAATCTTAAATAATATTATAACTTAATTTAATATTTATTATATTACCCGTTTCAATCCTAAATACTTTTCTAACTAAATAAATTTGATATTTGATTTTTTTTCAGAATAAATTAAATTAAACTAATAATATTAATAATATTAATGATAATAATAGTAAATTAGGAATTAATTAAAATTTAAATTAAAAAACTTAATTTCAATTAATATTACTGTGTCGTTCTCTTCTTCCTTAGACATCCTTCGCCAGTAGCCACTGCGCTCTCACAATCGGCAATCACGTCTCAGAAACCAGTGACACCTTCCTTTACCCGCCATCACTGTCGTCATCCTTCGCCCTAGACGCCCGCCTCCGCGCTGTCCTTTCGCCTACCTCTCACAACCGTCGTCCTTCGCCTGTCGTCGTGTCTTTCTCCCGCCGTCGCCGTCCTTCTCCCTAGATGCCCACCTCTGGTCGTCCTTCGCCCGCCGTCATCGTCCTTCACTCGTCGTCGTCGTCCTTCGCCCGTTATCGCCGTCCTTCGCTCGCCGTCGCCGTCCTTCGCCCGTCGTCGTCCTTCGCCCGTCGTCGCCCTAGACTCCCGCCTCCGCGCCTCTGCATTTCCATCATTCTCGCCGCCAGCTACGCCGCGCTTCTCGCCTTCACGCTTCTTTGGCGATCCGATGGCTGGTGGCAGAGTTGGCCTTCCTGCTCCTCCAGTTCCTATCCTACCTCATCGCTGTCGCACTTGATCTGCTCCTCCACTTGCGTGGGTGAGTGGAAAACTAATAGGAGGGTAATTTTGGGCAAAATTTATTGTTAACCCCAGAATTGTCAAAAATCTTACATTTCAGCGGTAATCGCATTCCCCATTATGCTGACGTTTGCTGATGTGACAGACATGATTGATTACCTGGGAATTCTTCATTACCTAAATAAAACAGGATTATCAATGATTGTCACGCCCCGGGAGGGTATTTATCCGACGAAAATCGGACAACACCTCCCCTGTACGACGGATAATTTTCGGAATACATAATACAACTAATATCAAATACCTAACACGGGTATATATCTCAACATAAAAGATATAATAACAAACCACAACCACGCAGATAAAGTATAAAAAGTATCCCAAGACAACCAAATACAAATACACCGTCTGAAGTGCGTGCCGGCA
>JBBUKS010000029.1:7616017-7632352 GCA_038050645.1 Hedychium gardnerianum
CAAGACCGTTAATTTTATTGATTTATCCGGTGAATCATTTTCTTATAATTTTGTAACAATAAGATTTAAATCATTATTTTGTTAGGGCCAATTTATTATATGAATAATTTCTTTATTTATTTTATTAAAGATTGAAATTTTGACTCATCTAAGACTTTTTTTCTTTTATTAGAATAATACGTTTTCTTTAATGTTGGAATGTTAATGCATGTTGCATGTCAGACTTTAATTTCATATATCTCTGTAAATGTACAATTAAGTATCTTAATTTTATATATTTTATTTATTAATATTCTATATTTTTTCATAAAAGTTTAAAGTGACATTTTATCGCATATTTAATTTAAGGACTCTCAAACATATTCATTATGCATAGAGTAAATATTATCATAATCTTGTATCTAATTTTTATTTACTTATTTCTAAATTTTAATTTTGGTTGACAATTTCGATGGAATGACTGTAAACGAAGTTTAGGCCAGTCTGATACACCGTCTGAGACTAGACCTACGCCCTCCCCTGATCAGACAGAATCTTCTCACGCACAGTTCCCAATGCCTACGCCTACACCTTCGCCAGTGACTAGTCATTCACCTTCACCAGTACCTGCTAGACACTCATCTGTTGAGATATGAGACACTCGAGAGTTTATAGTCCCCGTGGAGATTCGTAAGTGTTTAAAAAATTTACTTTTTTTCTAACTACTTAATTATTTAATATTTTATAATTATTTTATAATATATTTAAAAATTCTGTATGTGTTATTCGTGAGATTAATAAAATCATAAATAACCATTGGAGAGGTAATTCTATGACATATACCATCACTCTAGCACCCACAAAAGAACTTTGATGGAACAAGTTTAGGGTATATCTCATTCAATTTATATATTAAATCAAAATGATTATATAATCAATTATTTTTTTATTTCAGAGATCATTCACTTGGGATCCCAGTGATCAATTGAAAATCAAGAGAATATTTAAGAAAAAATGTGACGATCACATCCGGCATGTACTGAATCATGCTAAAACTAGGGGAAAAAAATCACCTTTCATCACTAATGAAAATTAGACTAGGATCTCCAATGTGTGGGAAAGGGAGGAGAGCAAAAAAAAAGAGTTAACAGAATAAAATAAATCAAGCTTATAATTCTAGAGATTCGTCTGCATCATATGATGGAAGCTCTATCAATATCGATGAACATACACACAGATTGATAATTTTTTAACTCTCCTACTAATTTTTTATTCTATTTTTTATACTATTTCATTATTTCTAATAGTCTTTTTTAGACCAAGAAAATGAGGAAGGAGCCTACATTCATAAATACTTTCACCCGCACATTTTAAAAAAAAATAAGACTTGGAGTGAGGAAAGAGCCAAAATAATTAAGGTTTGAGTTAATCTTCGTATAATTAAGATTATATGTGTTTATCGAATTTAATTTTAGTATATTTAATTTAAATTTTCTCATTACAATACAGGAGAAATATACTGAGCTCGAGCTAGCAGACACAAGTTCATGTGCTAGTGGTGATATTGAGGAATTTGAGCAGTGTATTGGTAATAATTTGGATTTATGGATGCAAGCGAGTGGGGACCAGAAAAGAGGAAGGATATTGGGAATGAGTTATTTGAGTAGAACTCATATAGTTCCTCGTACATCTACTTCCATCCGACCAACAGTGACAGCACAAATAAATAGCTTGACTGAAGAGATTAGCCATTTGAAGGGTATAATAATTGAAAGAGATGAGTAAATGAGGGAAAGGGATTGAAAATGAGAGCAATGCGCCGACAACAAGACTTTATTATGCGACATCTTCAGTTAGGCTCCGGTCTAAGTCAGATTCCTCTCGATTCTAGTAATGATGAAGGCGGTGATGGTTTTTCTTGATTTTGTTATGTATGGTGTTTTTTAATTAAATTTGCTATTTAATTCAGTTTGTGAATCCTTCATTTTAGAAATCATGCTTAATATTGTTATTTTTATTTTTCAACAGGGTTGTTGATATCAAGAAAGGTGGTGCTTGAAAATCCACGTCGAAATGAGTAAGTTTTTACATTTTGTTTTGTTAGTTTATAAGAATTGTTTGTTATTAAAAATGATACTTTTTGTTATTTTTTTAATTCAGGAAAATAAAAAGTTTTGATTCACAAAAAAGTGTTTGCCGAGTAACCAGAGATTTGTGACCTTTTATTGTATCTTTTCAATATTTTGAGAGATTGGTGACTTTTATGTCATTTAGATATGTATTGTTTATAAGATTATGTTTGTTTGATATGTATTATATGAACTTGAATATAATTTGTTTGTTGTATTAATGTTTATTTATTTTTTCATTTCAATATTGCATGGATTCTGGATATATGTAATCCAGATTTAGTTATTATATATTTGTATACAGGATAAAATGTAGAAATAAAAATATTTTATATAAAAAAATAATTTTTGCGACGAAAATGAATTCGTCGTAAAATATCGTAAAATCACTGTTATATCGCAAATCTGCGATGAAAAATTATTTTCGTCGTAAATCTGTGACAAAAATCAGATTTGTCGCAGATTTGCGACGAACATTGGTTTTCGTCGTAGATTTGTGATGAAACTATAATTTGTCGCAAATTTGTGATGAAAATTGCGAAGAAAAATTATTTTCGTCACAAATCTGCGATGAAAATCAGATTTGTCATAAATCTGCGATAAAAATTAGATTCGTCGTAAATCTGCGATGAATATAATATTTTCGTCGCAAATTTGATTTTATTAATTTCTGCGACGAAATTTGTTTCGTCGCAAATTTACAACGATTTTTGCGACGAAAAATTATTTAATCGCAAATTTTGCGACGAATTTATACTATTTCATCGCAAAATTTGGCGATGCCTTTTTTGGGACGAAAATTTGTTAGTCACAAAATTCGTCCCAAATTAATTTTGTGACGAATTTCTAGTCATGATTAGAAGAAACTAGATCCATGTGCATGTTCTTGTTTTAATTTCATTAGAATTCTTATTTCGATTATCTAGAATTCGTGCGGCCTAAGATTTTACAAAAAATAACATCAAATGCCAAAGATGAACCAGTAATTGAATTGCAATCTTCTACCACGAAGCTCTGATGAACCCAGGAATTCTCAGTAACTTAAGTGGTGAGATGTTTTAGTTGAGCTTGGCCTATGAACAAAACCCGAGTTACTGCAACATAAAGCATAGTTCCTCCTGTGCCGCAAATCAAAAACACATTATCTCTACAAGAACAATCCCATAAACACAACTAAACAAAGACAGGCCACTAATTTTAAAAGTTCTGGATCATTTTAGACATTTTATCATCAACTCAAAAACATTGTCTTTTCATTTCAAAACATATTATCGCGTCTTTTGAAGATTTGAGATAGAGGTAAAGGGTGAGCATGCCATTCACCCTCTCGTTAAATGTGTATAGATCACCTCCAGGTAGAAATTGGATAGATAATTTCCCATATAGCTTCAGTCTTATTTGCTTTCTCCTGATCTACTCTCTTTCGCGTAGTGAAACTATTCGGATAGCATTTGCATCAACCATTGTTTATTTCTTTGAATGCTTTCAATACTATTCTATACTAAACCTTATATTTTTATTTCATGAGGAACACAACTGGGCTTTCTTTCATCCGGAGTCAACGCAAGTGATGCCATTATGAGCTTTGGCTGCATGTGAATATCATCCTCATAATAGAGGGCAGCAGATCCACATCATGCTCATGCTTTCATAAACTAATCATGCCATCTTGATTAGTTTATGAAAGATTCCATGATAAGGTTAGCAGCATGCTAACAGGAAGGTCGTCAGTCCCCCTCACAGTATCTTGTACATCGCCATAGTATCAGAGTATAAGTCTCCTGTTTCATTTATACAATGAAGTATATATGTCATAGAAGAAGACCTGCAAAGTTAGTTTGCTGCAGAATCCATTTTTTAACAAAATGGATGAGACTCTAGAATTTAATCCAAAAGCAGTCGTAGTCTTGTATTATGGCATCCAGTGAGCCGTCTTGGCACTCAACAATGACAGTTGACCAACCTAACATAAGAGGTTAGAGTTTGGTAGAATGAAAATGGTAGTTCAAATGTACCATGAGTCTCTCTTTATTGATGCACTATTATGTGCGGTGAATAGAGAAATTGTGGCACTGTTCTGAACAGGACACATTTTGTTACCTTGCTGAGATTCACTGTTCTGAACAGGATATTTCAGACAGGAAAACGTTTTCATTTAGGGGTAGTTCAACCTTCAGAAACCGATTCAAATGCCTATTTATTGAAGTTTGAAATAGTGACTGAGTTTGGTGAGGATACAAGTATGTTAGGCACCAATAAAAGACTTCTGAACGACATTTCTGTTCATATATATCAAAGAAACTGTCCTTTTCCGTAATGGATCCTCTGAACCATACCCAATTCTACTTTCCAGTCATTGTTTTAGAATTATTTCCATTTTTTTTTCTTCCTGTGCATCTTTCTCAGACAATAACTGTAGTTCTCACACACGTCTCTTTCTCTCATGTCAAGTTAACTTCTTCTCCACGGTAGAAAATTGTGTGCAGCTGGTGATATCATTCCTACAAAGATGATAAGATGCCAATTAAATAAAGCCGTTTGCTTGCTGAAGTGGGAAAAAAAAGAATGAGATGTTTGGGATTGGATGGAATCATATTTTTTTTACTTCATTGGGAATTTTTAATCCTGGTTCATTGAGTTAAACAGTGCTGAAGAATCTTAAAAATTATTACATTTGTATAAACATGCAAGGTCATAAAGTTGTAGTTATAACTTCTCATCCATTTATTTCCTTTTAACTGTGTGCTTGACTAGTCCAGCAATTTAGAGGCCTAAAGCCTCCAACTTTTCTAACTATGACCAGGACAATTTGCAGAAAAGTTGTCGTCGTTGTTGTGTTAGTTTCAACTAAACAGATCAGCAAGAGTATGATGAACATTTAGGCCTATTATATTATTTTTTTATGGATTAACTAGAAGCCTATCTTCAAGTTTACATCTTTAACTCCAATCTGTAGACTGAATTAAAGAAAGACCTTCGAACATGATTACTTTTATGGATTTAGAAACTTAATAATGCTACAAATACTGACAAATAACAACTGGAGCCAACATACAAAAAAAAATCCAGACTCAAGAGTTCTAAGTTTAATACTCTTGTCCTCCTTTTCAGAAACTAAACTTGACCATCTACCTTTGCAACTATGAAACACATGGAAGCTAGATGTATTACTTTTAGGCGCCACATGGTTTTGGGGATCAAAATATTTGACTCAGAATAATTATTTGTCTCTGGATGGTTGCTACCAAGTATTCCCTGCCATTTGTCAAGCCACAACTTATGGCACTACCAATCACATGATTGACCATTTTCTCAAAGCATGCAGAACAGAAGTCAACAGTATATTTATTAATCAATAAAAATGATAAGGAAAATTGGTGGCTTGTTGCAAATGATTGATTTTGGTCGTGCGGATGATACTTCTAAAGTAAGTTTGTTTATTTTTGATAATTTAGGTGTCCAACTTATAATAGAAATAAAAGATCTTTCTCTAGTTCACTTATTGGATGAATCCGAACACAACTTATATACACTTAGCTAAAAAAAACTTATTTGTTTACTTCCAAAGTTGCCCGTGTTTGTCGTCGTTGTTGGGCTAATAAGACTTGTGTGAACTTCTTTATGCATTAAGCATTTGGTAGAATTGAGTTTCCTCAGTTTGGAAGATGAATGCCAATTTGCTCACAAACAATGACATCAGATGGAAGGGGGAAAAAACATGGATCATAAGCTACTAGTCAACATATAATTAAAGATTTAGCGTGCTAGATGGTTAGAGTAACTTTTATGCAATTCTCATCAAAGATCGAAAAGAAAGCCTCTCCCTTTTTTTCCATCTTTTTCTAAATAATAAAGTGTTGCATCTTTGACTAAGTTTACATAATAGAAATATTCTTACAACGATATCAAAGTTTTATCTTGCTAAAATTTTCGCTAAGTCCATTTTATATGTTTTTTTAATAATAAAATGATACACTAAACAATTAAAAATACAAAAGAAATTACTCTTGAAGCGAAACTTGGATTAAGAATTATCAAAGAGATTTCTTCTACTAAAGAGGAGAAAAGTAATGGATTCTGAGAGTAACTCACCTAAAGAATGTATAAACATAGCAATTCTAGAAAATCATAAATCATGTTAAATAATGTGTCGTGTAATATGTTGATGCAGGAGCATCCAACAACATGATTAATTTATATTCTCCGATACGCCTATGTTCCCCTTCGAGCTGTGCCGAGAAGAAAACGAGACTATCACACTAAAAAAAATAGTAATTTAGGGACAAAATTTTATGACGAATTTTTTTCGTCGCAAAATTACGACAAATTTTGCGATAAAAATATATTTTCGTCGTAAACTAGGAACGATATTGGCAACGAAATAATTTCGTCACAAATTAGCGACGAATTTTTGTTTGTCACAAATTTTATATACTGACTTAAAAAATTTTCGTTACAAAGTTGCAACGAGATTTGGAACTAAAAATATTTTCGTCGCAAAATTTGCGACGAATTTTGGGACGAAAAATATTTTCATCCCTAATTTGCGATGATTTTATTAATTTTCGTCGTAAAATTTTACGACGTCTTTTTTACCTTTTTATTCACTTTCATTTTTATTTACCTTTTTATAATCTCGTAAAATTATAGAAAGTATGATACGTCCTCTGATAAATATCAAAATAGGATTCGTCCTTTAATAAAATTTCAAATCTACCTTAAATTCTCGAATTTACGGCCTAGGATCCGTCGGATTAACCGATTTAGTTGGTGATATTCTACGAGGAAAACATGCTATAGTCATGTCATGTGATAGGGAAAGGCGTCAAAGAATCTTGGCGACCAAGAAAACAATTCCGGCTGTTTCTTTTGATCTCCACCGCTACTTTTTACCACCTTATCCATTGTAGCAATAAAGGCGAAACGTCCGTCCCAGCATCCCCGTCAGTTCGTTCCAGATCAATACGGAGGAAGTAAATCACGGAGACTAGTCTAGCTAGCCCGAACAGTGACTAATGCACAAAGAATGTAGGAACTTGGCTACTAGCCAAGATTTGACCCCTTTCAATATCTCATTCACTAGTCAACAACTCATCCCGTGGGAATTTTACCACCTTATCCAGTTCACAAGAGTGGAGTCTTTCAGCGCATGATAAATCTCCAATAAATATTTAGAACATTACTTGAGACCCTAGGTAAAAAAATAAAATAAAATAAAATAATTAATATTTTTAATTTAATTTTAAAAATTTTTCTAACCTTTTTTTCATTCAAACTTGAGATCAACAAGTATGAATTTAATTTATTTTTAAAAAATTAAAATTTTAATTTTAAAAAATAAATTTTTAGATAAAATTTAATTTTCTAATTTTTTTAATACAAACTTATTAATTAATATTTTATATTAATATTTTGATAATAAATTTATTTCAATCAATAAAATTGTTAATTAATAAGACATATAAATAAGATTTTATTAATTTTAATTTTTAAAAATTCCTTTCTATTGAAGCTACACTAACCAGTATAATTAATAATATTCTATAAATTATTCATGCATTAATAAAAGAATTTAATTTATTTCAAGTGTTATTTTAATTCTGGATTTATTATTTTTTTTAAAACTTTTAATTTTAAAAATAAATCTAAACTATCAATATCAAATAATAAGTCATGTGTTAAAAAAATTTCAAAATTTAAATATTTTATTTAAAAAAAATCATCATCAAAAAATTTTAATTTTTTTTTACGTCACATAAAAATTAAAATTATCTTCATGTATTTTAAATTGTTTAAATATATTTTAATTAGGTTTTATAAGTATCATCTAATTGCAAAATAATGATGAGAATAAAAAAATAATAATAATAATAAAGAAATAAATATGTCAAGAAATGAATTATACATATAATAAATAAAATTTCATATAAAAATAAGGATAATAAGAAAATAAGGATAAGTATCGAAAGCAGAATCGATAAATAAAATTAATCATAGTAATTAATCAATTCTTCAAAGAAGAATCGATAAATACATTTAATTAATTTTTTAAAATAGAATCAATAACTATAATTAATTACAGTAATTAATTAATTCTTAACAATGAAATTATATAATTAATGAAGTAGCATTGTATTTATACAAGTGTACTTTATTAATTAATATTAATATATAAGTATTTTAATTAATTAATATTAATGTGCCCTAATAAAATTGAGGTCCTAGATTTTAATAACCTATGCCTTGAGCCGGCCTAGTGTAATTAATTAAGTAATTAAGCTTTTATTTTATTGTCTAATTCTCTATCAATAGAAAGTAGAGAGTTTTTTGTAATCACGAGATATTAAATTTTTGAATAGTTCTTTATAAATATTTTTTAATTTATTTCGACGAACGATATAAATTTTGTTAAGAAACTAAATCGATCATTCCGATTTAGAGTCATCTGTTTTTTTTTTTTTTTGTTTTTTTAAATACCGGATCTATTTAACTTTATCTGAACCAAATAAGCTAACAGTAAAATCAGATGCGACGTCACCTCAGTTGCGTAGGCAGTGACGTCATCTTTCTTTCCTTTTGCTTAAAATAGTCCAGCACCCCCTCTGATCCCCCAATTCCCTTCTATATATTCACTTTCACTCTTTAAAGAACTCACCTCCTTCCTCCGACTAAGTTGAAGAAGAAGAACAACAACAAGAATGGACGGCGGCCGTAGGAACGCCGTCAAACAGGAAAACAGGCCGAAGGGGAATCCCAACCCCAGGAGGGGAGACATCACCAAAAAGATCATTAGTGACTGGACGAACTTGTGCGGAAACCACTCCCATGACGGCGGAAGCGGCGGCGGCGGTGACAAAGGCGGCGGCGGCGGCGGCGGCAAAGGCAGCGGTGGCGGCGGCGGCAAAGGCGGAAGCTCCGCATCTCAGCGCGGCACAAACCCATACGGATCGAGCTGATCACGGAAAGATGATCAAATCCCAAGTATTGGAGTAGCGGATAGTATGTGTTATGCTATTTCGGTCGGAAAATTATCCACTATGTAGTAGAAAAATGTACCACGTTGTTGTGTTCTAATCTAAATATCATGCGTGCGTAACTAGACAAAACCACAATCATTGAAAATAAATTATATAATGAGCTATGGTATCCAACTGTAATACTAAAATATAATGTAGAGTAAAAAAAATGGCACTTATGGTTTCTGAACCATCAAAACACCTCCAACACACAGTTGCATTATCTGCAGTCGAAAACACCAAAATCTGTCAAAACACCTCCTAAAAATGCCAACGAGTGGCCATTGGAGTGGATCATGAAGCGAAGTCAATGTGATCCAACAGGACGCATCAACTGCCGCTACATAAGTCGCCCGACACAACACAACACGACCAACTGTTGGTCGGTTTGTCGCCCCCACCAGCCGACATGTTGGTCGGTTTGTCGCCCCCACCAGCCGACATCCTCCGGATTTAATGCATCACCAAATGAATGAAGTATAGATGCTTTTTAAATTTCTATGTACTCCTTTAATCAGCCAATAGACTTGTTAATATAACAATTAATGAATCTCCTTTAATCCATTCTTCTTGATGAATTAGAATTAGAATTAGAATTAGAATTAGAATTAGAATTAGAATTAAGCCTCCTATTCAAACCTTTAGAAAGGCAAACTCTATTTTATAAATATGGAATCGTTAAATAATTAAAAAAATTGCTAAACAAAATTGAATTAGTGCAAAATAAATCAGACTAAGAGAAATAGCACAGCTCATATATTCTCATTTTTCTTTTCTTTTTTTTTAGCTGGGGGGCCCGACAAGCTGAGAAAAAGGAGAAAGGAAGAATGTAGGAGACGGAGGGAGAAAAAAATTTAATCAAGTAGATTGTTAGCCCAGGACTTTTATTTTCGATCAGCCCGGGTAGATCAATCCTTCTGGCTCCGCCATTGCATGGAACCTCATCATTTCCCATCTAACCCACTTGTGATGTCGTCATTTCTCATCCGATGATTGTGTCTGTGCAGGGTCGGCTCTAGACTTTGAAAGGTCAGGTGAAAAAAAAAATGATCTTTTGTATTCATATAAAAAAAAATAAGAAAATCGATGCTATAAAAATAATTTCATTAATAAAACACATAAACTGAGATTTATAATAATAAAAATATTATATTCCACATCGCTAATAATTAGTATCATTACATCATAGAAAATGAAAAAGAACTATTATGAATAATTATGAAAAATTGATCTTCTTACATTTTTATCTGCAAAGTTATTAATCAATCTTTCATAATTAATTTTTTCAAGAAACTCACTCTCAATCGAAATCATAGCTAATGCATTCAATTGTAGCAAAAAGGTGATTACCCTCACTCTAAGTGTCTTTCACAGCCCGTCCCTAGGTTATGTGAAGGGAGGTAAATCACGAGGTCAACTTATAGTCGATCGTTAAGTAACTAAGGGGTCAAAGAAGTTTTTTTTTCCGAGGACATAGCTAATGCATTCAATCTTGTTTGGGTCACGGTTGATCTCAAACAAGATTTCAACAACTTCAATTTAAGAAAACTTCTTTATACAAATGCAATAGTCATCGGAATAGTCGATAATATCCTATATGCAATGAATGAATTCGGGAAATAATTTATTCTTTACAAAAAAATTTAGTAATTCACTTGCTATTTTTATTTCCTTTGGTAGAATATATTATATGATTTTTCAATTCTTGATATAAGTCATCTTCATTCGAATCTGAAACATCTTGTCGTGTACTTTTTTTTCTTTGTAGTTTCTTTTCAAGATTCTTGCAACGAGCTTTCAAGTTCTCATCAAACAATGAACTCAACTTTTTAGTTGTGAAAAGGAATCCAAAAAGATCTTCATATTCCTCATATTGCTTGAACCTTTTCTTCAATGACTCAATTATTTAATCTACTATGTACAAGAAATAATGAACTCTAAGAGCTTCCTTGGTAGATTCTTGAGGTATTTTGGAAGACTCACATGTAATCTCATCAAAATGTCATTTTCTATATATTTGTCTCTTTCAAGAAAAACATGATCAATCTCCATTATTATAGCAAGTTATTTTATTGTATTGATGGCTTGTCCAAATCCAGATTCTCTATACTCTTCAAAAGAAGCAATTAGCCCCTTAACCTTGGTCATAGCAATGTCAATAAGCATGTTTTCATATTGTAAGCCTTTGCTAATAATGTTAACTTTACTCAATATGTCATACCAAATAATTATGCCCACTAAAAACTCAAAATTTTCAAATTCAAATGTTGCTAAAGACTTATCTTCACTTCTTATTTTAGAGTCAGTGTTTTTTTCTTTTGCAACTTGAAGTAAAGCTTCTCTGATTTGTTGAGCTTGAAATACCACTGCTTTCACACTTTTAATACAACTTTCCCATCGAGTGATTGACAATGACTTGAGAGTTAAACTTTTTACCGTCACATGATCTATCAAAACCTTTTACTTTCAATACTACTCCAAAAAAGTCTTTTGCTTTTCGACAGGAATTTGCAATGTCACAAAGTGTTAAATTCAAATAATGACAACCACATGGAGTGTATAATGCTCTAGGATTTATATCCAACAATTTTTTTTACGTCTTGGTATCTCCCTTTCATATTTGTCTCATTATCATATCCCTGCCCTCTCACATTATCAATATCAAGATCAAAACTTTTCAACACATTTTGTAATTCTTCAAACAACTCTTGTCCTGTTGTATCATCCACTTTCAAAAATCTCAAAAATATTCTTCTACTTTCATTGGGCTTGTAGAAACATCAACACATCTTATAACTAAAATCATTTGCTCTTGGTTACTAACATCAGGAGTGCAATCAAGTATTACAAAAAAGAACTTAGCTTTTTTAATGTTTTAAATAATAGAACTCTTGATTTGAGAAGCTAACAAACATATCAACATATTCTGAATTGTTTGGCTAAGATAATGATGATGTGTATTTCTTTCAAGATGTTCCTTCATCACTGATCCCACTCAACAATCATCTCAACAGCAGCCATAAAATGTTCATAGTTATCATCATAAAGCTTCTCATTACTACCATGAAATGCTATATTTTGTTTAGCCAAAAATCTCACAAGTGAAATTAATCAGCGTAATACCTTCCTCCAATGCTCTTTTGCCTTCTTGATTTGATCTTGAATAGCATGATCAATTGTTGTACCCTCCACTAACCTGATACACAATTCAGACCAGCTAGCATAATAATTGACATGCTTAATACTTGTCTTCTTTAAGTCTGCTACTAAGATGTCCTCTTTTATCCCTCATTTGCTAGTTGACTTGGTTGATGCCCCCTTTTAAACCACTTGCAACAAAAACAAAATTCTTTATCAAGTGCTTTTGAATAGTTCAACCCATCTCTATGGTGTTTTTGACCATTTGGCAAAATCCGAGTATAGAAATCTGAAGAGAATCGTCTATCTGATTTATCTTTAGGATCTTTCCCTATTAATACTTCTCTTATAGGACACTTTTCCACTAATTGATCCTTCCACTTGGGATCTAAATTCTCTCAGTTTCTAGGGTCAAAAATGTCAAGTGGAATCAATGAACTTGGTTCTTCACTCACTGTATTAATAACATCATCATCACTTTCAGAATAATTATTTTCAAAATCTAAGTCATCACTGTTGGGGTTGCAAGGTTGCAAACAAAGTTCGGTCCTAACAATCACCACTTTCATTGCCTTCAATCTCATTCAAATCTTTCTCACATCATTTTCAATGGCTAAGCCTTCGTATAAATCATTATAATTATTTTATTTTTTCTCTTCATTACCCAAATTTCAAATGATGAATTTCTCGATTTTTTAACAACAAATCTGTTAATCGCCCCTCTTTGAGACTCAATAAATTTTTCAACCTTTTTTCTTTTTTTTCCGCTTATCATGTCCTGATAAATACTTTCTAGTACGAGGGATTCCAATTTTCTACAAAAAAAAATAAATAAATAAAGCTATCAAACAATCACTTATTATATACATTAGACAAACATTTATTATAAAATGCTCATTTTAGCTTTAACGATGCTAATCATTAAAATTTTGAGACTAACTTTTCAGAATCCTCTAAAATTTTGAGACTTTATATTTCACTTCCAAAAATCATACATTAAATTTCCAAATATCGTATTTGACAATTCTAATGCATCGACACTCCAAAATCAAATTATTCAATGTTAAAACACGTGAAAATCCTATGAATAAATAATTTGAAATTTCAAAATTTTCAAATATCATTGAAGATCCATTTTCACAATCTAAATTCTAAAAAGCCTATTTTCGAATTGAAATGGCTAAAACAAGATTTAACTCAAAACAAAAATTCGATCTTGACGGTCGATTTGAGTTGAAATGGATAACTTACAAGAGTTGAGCCTAAGACTTTTCGTATTATACGATTTTTGGTTACTTCAACTAAATCATTTATCTTATTTATTCACTTACAATTCTTACGAGGGTTTGAGTTCTCTTTTAAGGAACTATCCTAAGTTCTCCTCTAATATCTCTAAATTTTCAATTGTCCATTATAAATATCATTAATGAATTTTGATAGGATATATTATTACTATTTTACCATATTCAAAAGGAGGTCATTGATCAAATAGTTTTATCAACTTAACCGGATATCATATTCTCTATTGTTTAGAATAGAAGAGAAAGAATGAAGTAGATTCAACTTAACTGGATGCATTCAACATAACTTAGCCCTTTTTGTGGTTGTAATACTATGAAACATAAATCATAAAATAAGGAATCAGATTCATATACGAACAGATAATAAAATTGAATTAGTGAATTGTTATAGTGATATTTGGAGCATAGGAGAAACTTAAATAGTTATTGAAGTAAGAATTTTACTAGAATAAAAAGGGATTAAGTAAACTAATTGAGTAAGCTAAATCATTTTTCATTTAATCACGCACGAAGGTAAATCAACAGGGATCAAGCAAGAAAACTCCATCTAAATCGAAGGATCTAAGCACGTGCACTACTGTGTGGCGTCGGTGGGCGACGATGGTGACACGACGATGCGACGACGATGACATTGGACATCACAATGTGAGAAGGTAGCGGCGGTGGCTATTGGCATGGGCGAAGGATTTGAGGGTGAGTAAAAGTGGGTTCAAGAAGATTAGATTTAGGGAGATAGAAATAGGAAAGGGTCGGTGAAGGAGGAAGAAAAGGTCAGCTCCCATGCGTGTTTTTCTCTCTTGTTTTGCGCACTGTTATAAAATAAAGTCTATAATATTTTAAAATTTATAATTAGGTCATTTTAATTTAATTTGTTTTCAATGATATAACACGGGGAGAGTAAATGATTGTGAGGAAAGAGAATTTATTTTGTTAGTCTTTACTAAAAAAAATATATAAAAAATTGGGATCGGTCGGAGATGGGCCCCTTGCACAGTTGCGCTGACCCACCTTGACCCCTCAGGGCTGGCTCTGTGTCTGTGAGCCAACCATTGTCTGATCACCCAATATTTGGTTAAAATCTAAATTCTAAAGCTCTAAACCATGAACACTTAACTAACCTCGCTCGGTTGCTCTTAAACATCTTAAGAGACTAATATGACGGTGCCAGGGAGAGGTAAATGTGAAATTTATCCCTCCATTCCATGCATCCACCCGATTTTCGACGGCAAATTTTTGAAAATAAAATAAAATAAAATTGTGACGTAGAGGGATTTTCATGCCTTCTCGGTTGAATTTCTAATGTGGTAAATAGGGAGAGCTATTTGAACTTCTTCCCTTCCCTCGTGGATTCTCTCCTTGAAGAGAACGAGGGCATCGGTTCATATTATAAAGGCTTTTGATCTACAAAACACCGGTCAAAAGAACACTGTCATTTGGACCTTTTTGTTTCCTTTTAAATTAATAGGAGGACAATTCCAATTGTAGCTCTTCTATTGGAAGATTATGTAGCAAAACATCTTAATTTTTTTTATATAAAAAAATATAATGACTAAAACAACTCCATGAATTACTCCGCTTCGACTGTGTTTTATTTATTTATTTTAGTTTCTGTTCTGAAATAGTTGTTGCTTTATCCTTCATATATATTTTTTAAGAAAATAAAAAAAATTCTTTCGTTGAGTGTTGACTGCTATTTTGTCTTTATTGTCTCACTGTTTTAGGATATAAAAATATAGATATTTTTTCATTAAAAAAATAATTAATGAAGTGAAATAACTTTTTTTAAATTTTTAAATTTTTGATTATTTATTAAAAAATTTAATTATTATATTATTATCTCGGATATAAAGTTTTTTTCAAACTTAATCTTAAGCAGATGTTGACTGTACCTTTTCAAAGTGTTCTCTATGGCGATCAAATCTATCATTAGATTCTCGCCAGGCTGTTATGTTTCTTTACCAAAGTCAACAATTGATTTAGGGCATCTCTAATAATAATTAAAGTTCTAGAATATATATATATTTTTTTATGATTTCAATATATCATAATATAAAATTTATTAAAACATCTTTATTAAAAATTTAAATGAGGTTTTTATAATTCAATTCATAATATGCGATTGCATAATTCTATACATATTATATGAATTTTGAGATTTAAAAGAATAAAATTAAGTTTTTATTATTACTCATCCTACAATGGTTTAAAAAAATTTATTCAGTTTTTTAAATTTTACAAATCTTGCATTAGAGATGATCTTAATTGGCTTTTGATAATTTGCACGTGCAGCTGCTCATCTCCTCGTTCCGCTTGACACATCAATCCAAATGCAACTAAACTTGTAGAGTTGTAGTCAAAGTAAACATTTTTTTTTTCCCAAAAAATAAATAATAAATTCCAGTTTTGCTAAGGAACTTACAAAATCATTCAGCTTTATCCAATCCATCAATGCTTTGCGGCACAAAAGAAATTCACAAGAAAACTCTCAAGAACATTTCCTTCCATAAGCTATCGAAATTCAAGTAGTTATCTAGATCTAAAAAAGATGAGACATTTAGCTCTAATTCAATTCAAGTTCTACTTTGTCCCCTCATAAATGCTTTGGTGCACAAAAGAAATCCACAAGCAAGCTCTTTCAAGATGACAAAAGACGAAATACTCGCACAAACCAACTCTCTCAAGAACATTACCTTCGGCTATCGAAATTCAAATAGTTATATGAATCTAAACTAGTTCGAGTTCCAAGTGTGAACCAAACGAGTCAAACCTCAC
>JBBUKS010000029.1:7635759-7650515 GCA_038050645.1 Hedychium gardnerianum
AAAACCTTACAAAAAGATAAGTTTTTTTTTAAACACGTGATTCACCCCCCCCCCCCCTCTCTCACGTGCTTTTGATCCTACAGTATGTACCTTGATCCCTTACTGTTATATTTATCATACACTATCCTTCTTATACCTGCGAAGTCATTTGGATTCACTTCCCTTTTGTTGTGTCTATTATTTTCAGGTATCAGATAGATGATCTATATTATCGCCGGGAGATCCTGTCCTCCTGTCTTGCAACTCATGGAGTGTTTTCCGTATTTTAAGTTTCTTTATACTTTATTCATTTTATTTCTACACTTATGCTATAATAAGTGAATTGTGTTGTGGGATTTTGGATTTCTATTTGATATTTGTTTTGGACTGTTTGGTGCGATGTTAAGTCGTGTTGGCATGCACTTTATGTTTTATTTGCATGTGGCTTATTTTCTTATATGTTGATTGGTTTTTTAGGATATATTTAACTGCGTGGGTTTGGTTTGTGTAAGTCATGTGGACTTATACTAAGTATTTCTATCACATTGTCACTAGGGGATACCATCCGTTTCATTGGACAAGTATACCTCCGGGGCGTGACAGTAATAGCAATGCAGGAAGAATTAACCCAATTAGAAAGAAGACAAGTTTGGGATTTAGTACCTATATCGAAAGATAAATCCATTATTGACACCAAATGGGTTTTAGAAATAAACTCGATGATAAATGTGAAATTGTTAGGAATAAAGCCTAATTAGTAGCTAAATGATTTAGTCAAGTAGAAGGACTAGATTATGATGAAACCTATGTACCTATAGCTAGACTTGAATCCATTAGGATGATGATAACTTATGCAACATATAAAGGATTTAAGATGTATCAAATGGATGTAAAATCTACATTTCTCAACGGGTTCATCAAAGAAGAAGTATACGTAAGTCAACCACAAGGATTTGAGGATATAGACCACCTAAACCATGTTTTTAGATTAAAGAAAGCCCTTTATGAACAAAAACAAGCACCTAAGGATTAGTAAGATAGATTGTCAACCTACTTAGTATCTAAGGGGTTTAACCAAGGACAAATTGACTCAACCTTTTTTGTTAAAATTCTAAAAATTAATATTTTATAGCCCAAATCTATGTAGATGACATAATCTTTGGTTTAACCAACACAAATTTTTTAAAAGAATTTATAACATTAATGGAAAGTGAATTTGAAATGAGTCTAGCAGGAGAATTAACTTTCTTATTAGGATTACAAAAAAAACAAACAAAGGATGACAATTATGTTTTTAAAAATAAATATGCTAAGGAATTAATTAAAAATTTTGAAATGGAAAATGCTGAAGGAATCAATACACTAATGACAATAAATATAAAAATTGATAATGATTCAGAAGGAAAATCATTTGAATTAAAATACTATAAGGGTGCTTTAGGTACTCTGTTATACTTAATTGTACGCCGACTTGATATTTTTTTTGCAATTGGTATATATGCTATATACCAATCTTGTGCAAAAGAATCATACTTAATATGTGTAAAAAGGATACTTAGGTATATTAAAGGTACACTAAATGTAAGAATTTAGTACACTAGAACCAACAACTTTGACTTAGTAGGATACTCTTACTCAAACTATGCTGATTGTAAACTAGACAAAAAAAAGTACAAATGATAGTTGTCAACTTTTAAGTCAAAGTCTAGTCAGCTGGTATAGTAGATAGCAATACTGTGTTGCATTATCAACTACTGAAACAAAGTACATAGCAATGGGGGAATATGTAGCTCAACTACTATGGATGACACATACACTCAAGATTTCAAATTAAATTACAAAAATACTAAAGTTCTAATTGACAACATAAGCTCAATCAACTTAACTAAAAATTCAATACAACATTCAAGAACTTAATACATAGTAATGAAACACTACTTTGTTAGAGACTATGTAGCTAGGGGTGACATTGTATTTGACTATGTTAAGTCTAAGTCAAACCTAATAGATATTTTTACTAAGCTTTTACCAGAAGCTGAGTTTAGTATACTTAAAAGATAATTAAGAATGTGCTTAGTAGAATAAGTGTTTTTTGTTTTCTTCAAAACTTAATGTTTTTAAACTTATTACTCATGTTTTCTTCAAAACTTAACGTTTTTAAACTTATTATTTTTCAAAACTTATGTTTTTCAAAACCTATGTTTTAAACTTATGTAGTTTTGTTTACTTGCAAAATGGATCTAGCCTAAGTTTTATTGTAGAAAGTATGAATCTATAGATTTAGGTAGCCAATATCTCACAAACATCGTGAGATGCTTAGGTCCAAGTCTAGATTTCATATGTTTATGTCAGTACGTCATCATAAATCTGGACTAAAAGCTTCACATTAATTAAGTTAAGTAATTATTCATAGGAATTGACTAGCTGAAACTCTTACTTGACTTGACTAATTTATTGAACGCTTCTATCTTATGATAACCAAGCTAGAAAGAAAAGTTAGATATTTTTTATAAGGATGATAGATGAGTTATTTTCAAATATTCTATTTTCTTAATTTGTCAATTTAAAAAGGGTGAATACTTAGACTCTAGGCTTTTTTAATATGCAAACATTAAAATGTTCTTATTCATTTGTTTTAATATGTGAGAATTGCTAAAATTGTTTAAGTTCTTATTTTTTTTTCTTTTGCTACAATTTTTGTTGAAATTGACTTTTGAAGATTTTATTTTGGCTTTCAAATTATTTCATGAAAAGTCTATTTTTACTTAAAATTATTCATAGAAAAGTCTATTTTTACTTACACATAATTTTTGAAAATTCTATTTTTGACTTTAAAATATTTTTTAAAAAAATATCTATATTTTTTTGACATACTATATTAAAAATATTTTTTAAAATCCTGTTTCTATTCTTCGACAAAAGAAAATTTGAATTTTTTTTTAACTTAAGTTGAAAATTATTTTTAAAATTATTTTAACTTATTTTGAAAATTATTTTTAAAAAAAAACTCTTTTGAATTTATTTTTTGAAATATTTATTTTGAAATTATTTGTCAAAAAAACTATTTTGCAAATATTTTTTAAAATTAGTTTTGAACTTTTTCCAAAATTATTTTAAATTGTTTTGGAAAGTTTTTAACTTCAAAAAAAAAAATAACCGTTTTTTTGACACTCTTAGTATTTTCAAAATTCTATATGCTTGAACATTCTTAGTATTTTCAAAGACTAGTGTTTTTGAAAATTCTTTCAAAAATTCTTTTCCACGTAGTTCTATAAATCACCTTTTGGAAAATATTTTTCAAAAGTCATATTTTCTGTTTGTGGAGTCTTCCGATTATGTTTTTGAGGTACGTCACAGGGGAGAGAAGAGGTTAAAATTTTTGAAAAAAGTTATGTATTTTCAAAAATCTGAAGGACGTTAATTTCAGGGGAGATTAATTTTAGGGGATTCAAAGTTAAATTTAATTGTGTTCTGACAAAGTTGATTAAGTGTATAGATAGTTCAATCAGAAAAATTCTAGTTAGTCAAGTTTTTTGGATATTAGGTAAGTGAAAATCCTAATAGATCAGTTGGACCAGGGACTAAACAAGAAAATCTTAGCAGATCAAAAACACCAAACGACTAAGTCTAGATAATTTAGTGGACTTAACATCTAGAAAGAATGACTCGAGGGGTGAATTAGGATCGGAGGTCAAGTCAGAAAATCCTAAGGGTCAAGTGATCGAATACTGAGCAGAAGAAGCCCAAATGAGTTTGGAGGACCAAGAGTTTAGCCAATGGTAAGTTGAGGTAAGCTCTTGCAGTAGAGTGATTCTTCCAAAAGGAAGAACGGGTAAGGATGAATCCTCTTTATAAGGACAACCTTAGGCGACGATCCGACTAAGGGATTCACTCAAATTTTGAAGTCGAGATTAGACAGTTAGACAACTGTCAGAATTACTAACGTGGTACAAGATAAGGATCATCGTGTTGATGTGGTGAAGAGATAAAGGTTGACTGACTGACATGGTAGAAGGACCTTTTAAGGATAAAGACCGAAATGCTAATGTGGTAGAAGATCCTTATCGACATGTTGATGTGGCGGAATGGGAGCGGCCAAGGCCGGATCGGTAAATCAATCCTTGGGATTGGTAAACCGATCAACCAGATTTGGATTCGATTTCCAAGGCGATCAATAGACCGATCCGGGTCTATAAAAGAAGCCCTCGACCCGAGGCTTCTTCACCAACTTCCATGTGCTTCTACTCTCGCCTCACTCTGAAACGCTAACACTACAACGAATTGTTGCTCCGACAATTGTGCACTACTCCAAATTTTCAAATTGTCGGTATTTTTGTATTGTTTTACTTAATCATCTTCGTGCTTTATTCTTTAGGAATGGTAAGATTGGTATCATTCTTCTTTTGGTAAAAAGACGAGAGAAAGAGACCACTAATAGATTGTCCATCGAAAATAATCAAAGACTACGGGCCTTGGATTAACAATCGTAAACTGTGAACCAAGTAAAAGTAAAGAATCTCTTTGTGTTGTAATCTATTTTCTGCTACCTATTTCTTAAAATGCAAAATAAGTTATAAAAAATATTAAAAACGACGCGTGTTATTTTCCCTCTAGCGTTTTTTCGATCTTATAATTTCTCCACACATTCCCTGTATTAATCGAAAATCATTCAAATCTAGTTCACTTCAATTATACTAAATAACTATTGGAATTGATTTTATGTAGAGGACCCACATGAAGATGGATCAGGCAAATTGATTAGGCCGATCAAATCAAGCAAGTGAATCAGTGGTTGAGGAGTAAGGGCAAAAGAAAGTTGGATTGGTTGATCCTCATAAGGGTCAAATGAGCCAATTAAATTAGAAGAGTATACCATCAAAATGGTTTGTTAGCTTGTTATAATATCATTTTAATTTTATTGGATGGCTAAATGATTGGTATTAAAAACTACAGTTATATAATGATGTGAAACTATAAATGAATATAAATTAACTAAAAAAATACAATACAAATCATTTGGTGATGATTCATATTAGTTGTCCATATACTCGAAAAATAATTATCAAATTGTTACTATTTTTTTTCATTTTATTATAATTTTTCCTAGTCAATTGGTATTGTTCCAGTCAAATACCGTGGATGATGAAGCCACTAGTCAACGAACTTGCTAACATGTACACTCTCCGAAGATCACCGGTTAAAGAGATGAATAACCTTATATACGCTCAAAAGGAGAGTTAAAATGACGTCAAAGATGGATCTCGACTGGTCACTCAGATACTCAAGTTAATGTTCACTTTAGGTAAAAGATGCTAAAGGAAGAAGATGAAATAGAGGAGTAGAATCTCGTAGAGTTGGAAAGAAAATCATAATCCTTGTCTTGACATTCGTGAGAGCTTATATAGTTGTTAGAAAAACATCTCCATGTCAGTTGTAGTATTATCATTGCAAAGGCTGATGAGGAGACCAAATCTGATAACTGTTAGTTGTCTCCCTATTCATTCAGCACCATGTGTTAGTAGGGGGCATCTAGGGGACTGGATCTGACATTTTCGTAAATGTCTTTCCACTCATCGGGTGTCGCGTGTCGTGGAATATTCGCGATCGCTGTCCACTTTCCTTGGGGGGAAATGACCTTATCTGGTCCCTACAAGAAGGATTTTTACTCAAGGATGGATTAAGAGATAGTGTTGATGCAGAATACCTTGAAAGTAGGTGCTATCAACCGGTGAGGTTGAGTCTAAGGCAAGGAAGTTGCTGAGATTGTGATGAAATCTAGAAGAGTGTCGGGATCGGGACAAAGACTAAGGCATGAAGAATATTGAGACTTGAAGCTAAACCAAAGAAGCTACTGAGACTATGATGAAATCCAAAAGAATGTCGGGATCGGGATCGAGACTGAACCATGAAAGATGCTAAGACTTGCTATTGTCTTTTATTTGGTTAAGCTTTTATCTTTCAGTATTTTGTCTTTGACTAACGGTGACTTTTGATTCCCTTGGACACATGGATGCTATAAGAATCCGTCAAATCACGTGCTAAAAATCATTAAAGATGATGAGAATGATCTTTCGAGATCTGCTTGTAAATTTGTCATGAGACAATAAAAAAAAGACAAGGAGAAGGTCAGCACAACTCTCTCATGTTTCAATTGGTTAATTATCACATATAAGTCATGATTGTAATGCTATTATCATGATTACTCATGAGTTACATATATAAAATTATGATATCCTGTATATTTATTTCGTGAATGATACAAGCGATCCTTATAAAATCTAGGTATTTTGATCAATTTTTTTTTTTTTTAAACAATCGACTGTTAATGAAATTTTATTTTTAAAATTTAAAAGTTAGGTTATAATATTAAGAAAATATTTTTTTTTTAAATATGTACAAGAAATATATGATAAAATGTATAAAATATCAAAACTCTCTATATATAATTATAGGATCAATTATTACTAGAGCTTTAACAATAATATCTCTAAGTTTACACTTTTGCCCCTACAAAATTGAGATATTGGGAGGAATTAAATTTACCAACGGAAATTAATATTTAAGGTAATTTCAGTTTTTTTGTAATTTTTTTAAAAAATATTTCTTTGAAAACTTTTGACTTGAAATAATCTATTTTAGCTACTTCAAAAATAGAAATTGCATTTATTAATTTATTTTTAAAAAAACAAACTCCATGGCCATCGGCCTCTCCAACCTCCGTCTTCTCCTCTTGTTCTTTCAATTCTCCTCCCACCATTTGACTATCTTTTTTTTCCTCCCATTCTTTTTTCAAGAATATTTTTTTCACCTTCAATTTTGGTCGTCTCCCTCCTCTTCTCCTTTCCGTTCCTCCTCTTGGCCAGCGTGTAACCATTTTTTCTCTCCTACTCTTTTCAAGGATAAACTTTCCACCCTCTCTCTCCTTCTCTCCTTTCGTTCCTCCTATCACCACCTTATTTTTACTCTTTTCTTTTCAAGAATCAGTTTTCTTCTTGCTCTCAATGCATCCTTCAACTCCTTCCTTCTCTCTAGCATGAGATGGGTTCCTAATTTCCCCTCCAAAAATGATGGATTGATATTGAGTCAATTGAGGTCCCTCCAGTCCCAAGGGTGAGCCGATTATGAAGTTATTCCCTCATCGATTTCGATCACTAGAAGTCGAAGAGGGGGAGTGCTTATAGCTTTTGTTTCCTGGCATTCCATTTGGAGATTGAGCTTGAGAAAAATGGAGGGAAGAAGGAAGTTGTTAAGGTTCAATTTGCATAGGGTGCTATGTGTGGTTATGATGATCTACCTCCTCAGCGGTGAAAGCTTGGCCATTAACTTTGAAGGCATGTGTTTTTTCGGCAATTTTTCCTGCTCTAGAGCTTAAATTGGTAGTTAAGGTGTATTTCTTAAGAAATTTTGCTTTCTATTGAAGGGTTGGCTCTATTGGAGTTCCGATCGAGAGTGGAGGCTGATCCTTATGGCGCCTTGGAGAATTGGAATCCTAGCGAAAGGAACCCCTGCAATTGGAACGGTGTTAATTGTGTTGATGGCAAAGTTTTCAACTTGTACATTGACCGACTCCTTTAATTGTTGTCATTTTCATTCCTTCATTGATTGCCCAAACACCAACTAGTAAGCTTAGTCCGATTAGAAACTCACATAAGGATAACACAACCTTGGGATGTCATGTATTTATCTCAATCTCACATAGATTCAATTAGACAAGAATTGTGTCAGTAGAAACTATTTTAGTTGACGATCAAAATAAATACTTGCTTGATGGTTGCCTTCTCTTCTATTCATCTTATCCCTGAAAATTATAGTTTCAGTAATATGACCAAGAATGTGTCACCTTAATGAAACTTTCATCTGATGGAAATTGATATATAATCATCTTAGGAAGAGAAATATTAGACTAGTGTGGTACTATATATATTCTGTTTAAGTTTCATTATCTTCTGCCTTATTTCTTATATATATACATATATTCTAATTTTTGGATACAAATTCGTTTGAAGAATTCAAGTCCAAAATTGTTACCTATGTGCAGGACCTTGATAGAGTTTTCTCTACAAGGAACTTTGTCACCTGACCTTGGAAAGCTCAGGCAATTGAGAGCTATGTAAGTGCAATTAATTTTATGATCGTATTTGAACATAATTAAAATGATGCCTAAATGGATTATATTTTTCTTCTTTCATTTTATATCTTTGATGAAAAGGTGCTTAGAATTGATAATGTATCAAACAAATGCTCAAGTTTATTAGATATAATGTGGCTAGAAAATGAATCATTTAAAGTCTATTAAACACCAACAAAAATTTCCCAAAATCTATTTTTATAACAACTGTTTTGTTTGAAATAATTGGCCTCAAATAGAGGTCGTTCTTCTCCATGTAAAACTATGTTTTATAAGATGAGGAAAGGATATCTTATGATCCATCCCATTTTGTCTTTTTTAATCAATAATAATCTAACCAAATAATTTTTTGTTATTCATATCATGGTTTTTATATATTTGTCATTAGTCTCAATCTTGTATCCAGCTCTTTGAACCAATTAATCTTGGAGATGACTGGTCCGATCTCATAGAATTTTTTCATCGACCACCAGAGTAAATCGGGAAGTACTAATGGAGACCTATCCAAATGGTCAGCATTCTTAGGCCCGCCTCTCACGGGAGGAAAAATCTCCTGCCGTGCGCCGCAACTAAGATTCGAACCTTACATCCATTGCTTATCCATTGAAGGGTCTAACCATTGCATTATTGCCCTGAGCTACCTTAATCTTATTTTCCACCTACACAAAAATAAATCGTCGCTGATCAAAAGAAAAAAATAATTTTATTATTTGCGTTCAAAGCTTTTAGAATTTAGTTACCATCAGGTAATATTGAAAAATAATTTTTTAAATAATTAATCAAGTAATAATCTATTTTGAGAATAAAATATTATAAAATTAATTTCTTATGTGATTAAGAAATTAATATTTAAAAAAAATTATAAAAAATATCATCCATAAATCATTAGTTTTAGGTTAAAAATAATTAACTAAATAAAAACTTTTTGGAATGATTTGCCTCTTTTTACAATTGGCATTAGGAATCAATCATTTGCTTTTAAGATCATAGGAAACTCAGTTGTATTTTATGCTTAAAGGAAGAAAACTTAATAAAGAACTCAATAGATAATAGTTATTTTGCATCAATACTTACTATCTTAAATATTGTTGTGAAATCTACAAGTGCTCATATTCTAATGGTTATTGAAATATCATAACTGGTTGTGTCTTCAGTGTCCTTAACAGGAACAGATTTTCTGGAGTTATCCCAAAGGAAATTGGAGGGCTAACTAAGTTGGAGCTCTTGGACTTGAGAAACAATAAGCTAACTGGTACAATACCCAAGGAGATTGTAGAAATGCACTCTCTAAAACATCTGTTAGTCTCCGATCCTAGATTTCATATATTCAATTAGATGATTAGCAAATTAAGTTATCAGGTCCAATCATTTTTCGTTCTTGCAGTTTGCTTTGCCATAACAAATTCCAAAGCAGAACATCTACTGAAAACTCTAACAAGCACGTTGATCTAATACAAGATTGGAATCATTCATGTGATGCAGCTGATGATCTGCAACCAATAAACAGAAAAGTTGGGCATCGGTAAGCCCTTATTTATGGGACAATTGTATAGCATATTGTGACTTGTTCTTCTTGGTGCTACATAAGTTTTTGTAAGTTGAAAAATGAATTCTATTTCATGTCTTCATCAATCAAATGTCAGTTTCTGGGAGACAAGCTGGGAGAAACTGAAGAAAATTAATTCCTTTCTAGTCATGCTTGAAGGAAGAATCATACAAATCTTTAGCACAACTCGTTTGTGAGTGTTTTGGTCTTTTCTTGTTCAATGCATTTTTTTACTATTGACAATGTTTGCATAACTTATTATTTACATTCTAAACAACAGAAGAAATTTCCTTCCTTGCTTCAAATGTGAACATATTTTGAATGATCATCAACAAAGAGACGACAATCAAAATGGTAACATACACTAATTATTTGCTATTTTTGAGCCAACTTTTGTTTTTTGATACACTTATAACAATCATTTTTCTTGATTGTAGTTGATTTTTGCAAGACATACATAATGATGAATACACAGACACATTATGTTCCCCGACGTAAGTTGGCTGAAGCAACTAGGAATCTCTATGCTAATCCTGTAAATGGTGGCCCTATAAATCAAATTGTCAGCGTTTTAACTACTACAAGTGGCTCATTTCCTGCATTGATATCAAAATCTAAACTTAATCCCTCTGAAGCTCCTATACCTCTTCCAAATCCACTATTAGTTTCTCCAACTGCTGAACCAACAAAACCTGCGGGAAATGAAATTCCATCAAGTGAAAGTATATCAACATGGACATATATTCTTATTATTTCAGCAGCCGCTTTACTACTTACCTTGGCAGCATGCATCGTTCTGGTTTGCCGCAGAAAGGATGGAGCTAATATAGGTCCATGGAAAACAGGATTGAGTGGTCAACTACAAAAGGCACTTGTAACTGGTACTTTTTTTGTTTTTTCCTCTAATTTTTGTCATCAAATGTATGATAATTTGCATAACATGCTTAGTAGTTCTTGAAATTGTTGGAAAACTACTAACTAATGCAAAAGATGCTTTCACTTCTAATTATTACATTTGGAACTTATACTTCAAATTACAATTTTGTTTTCTTCAAGCATGTTGATATACCTATCTTCAGGGGTACCAAAATTAAAGCGCTTGGAGCTTGAAGCTGCCTGTGAGGAATTCAGCAATATCGTTCTGAGTTATCCAGCCTTTACTGTATACAAAGGAATATTATCAAGTGGTGTAGAGATAGCAGTTGTGGCAACAACTATCACCTCTGCCAAGGAATGGTCAAAGGAATCAGAAAAGCTTTTTAGGAAAAAGGTTTATAGTTCTTGGTACCTGTTTAGCAAGTTTCCTTCTATGTTTTAGTACAAATTGAATATTTTTATTGTTCGATAGCAAATGCAATGTTAATTGATATCTTGATGTTTGCTTGGAATGTAGGTAGAGGCACTTTCTCGCATAAATCACAAGAATTTCATTAATCTTCTTGGTTACTGCGAAGAGGATGAACCTTTTATGAGAATGATGGTTTTGGAATATGCAACTAATGGTTCACTTTATGAGCATCTTCATGGTAGGTTCGTTCTCTATGAAAGTTTTTTGACCCATAAATAAGAGTCAGCAATAGATCAAACTTATACCAAAGTTTAATTCTTTCAGGAGAAGAATTTGAACTTCTCGATTGGAATGCTAGAATGAGGGTCATCATGGGGGTTGCTTATTGTCTCCAACACATACACGAGTTGGATCCACCCATTCAGCATCCGAACTTAAGGTCGAGGACCATCCTCGTCACCGAAGATTATGCTGCTAAGGTACACCTTGATCTATTTATATCAATTGCATGAGTTTCACTTCTCTTTGGTTTGAGGTATGATCTTCTGTGCTACATACATTTAAATTTAATGCAGATTGTAGATATCAGTGTTTGGAAAGAAATTATTGACCAGGGAAAATTGGGTGCAAAGGATTATCTCAATAATTATGATACCTTATATGATCCTGCAAATAATGTTCATAGCTTTGGAGTATTATTGATGGAGATAGTTTCCGGGAAGGTTATCCAACGTGAAGAAGAAGGCTCTATTTTGAACTTGGTAAACTAATATGTTAAAATAGTATAGTGGTTATATACAAATCTAAGTTTTTTTTAATTAAATAACAGGTTACAGGATACCTAAAGGGTGATGGTGGTTCTAGTTCATTTGTTGATTCCAATGTTAAATCTCACAATGAGGAAGAGTTTCTTATAGTTTGCGAGGTCATCCAAGATTGTACTAGCTCCGACCCGAGAAATAGGCCATCTATGAGGGAAGTGACATCAAAACTGAGAAAGATTATAGATATTTCGCCTGAAGCAGCCATACCAAGGCTTTCTCCTCTTTGGTGGGCAGAATTGGAGATCCTCTCTGTGGAAGCAAGTTAATTAATGTGGATACTCATCACGCATATATATCATAGCTTTGTTCATTAATATTGACAATCATATATATCAATTCAAATAGCACTTCTTTGATGTCTCACTATCACTTTAGCAAATAATTGGAGGTCTCATATGATTTGCTTTCAGAGAGATGGCAACGACAAGATTATAATGATTTCAGGATGCTATTTTGATGAGTTCAATAGTATTCTTAACAAGCACTTGTATTATATTGTTACGTTGTTTGCCATTTTATATACAAATTTTAGCAATTTAATATAATATAATTGGTTGAACTATGCAAGGAAGGATGTTGGTTCTTTTATTGTAGTTTAAGATGAGGATGTGCCAGTTGATAATTAAGGTCCTTGGAAGATAAGGCTTGTCTACTTAGGTGCAAGATTAGCTTGGTGATGACACAGAGAGTGTAAGTTTATAATATTTTTCTCTTCTTTATCAAATATTCATTTATTACTTCTTAATAATACTCACGGGAGACTCTGATCGTTTGAGTTGATCCAATTAGATAAATTGATTATAATATATATTTTTTTTATGATACTCAAGTTTTAGTGATATTGAAAAACACCCTATAAAATAATATGGACCCTCCTCGCATTCTTGATATTTTATGATTTCATTATACAATACCATTGTTAACTTCAAAAATGTATCAAGAAATATCATATTTTAAGAATATTGATAAATATCACCTAAACTCATTTATTTTGATATTTATAAATGTCTTATATTTTTTTTATAAGGATTGAAAGATAATTTATAAGATCATTTTAAAATGTCATCTTAACTAATCTATAATGATATTAATAAATTTTATTATAATAATTTATAAAAAGATTAAAAATTATCATTAATATTTATTTAAAATATATAACATGAAGTCCAATATTTATACGTTATCACAATTCATCCACCATTTAGAATAGAAAAAATTACAAAATATAATTTAAAGTGCTAATATATATTTTTATTCATTTAATAATTATTTGAGTCAAATTTTCAAATACAATATTGATGATAAATCTTTTACATTCAAAACAATCTACATATTACACTCAAAATATTAAGTTTTAGAATTAATAAAGTCTTGTAAAATAAAAACTCAACTAGATTGATCATCTCAACTATCATATTGATTCACAAAAATTTAGATACCTGTCACCTATAAATATAATACATATATTTGTATAAGTGAAATAAAATAATGATAATACAAAATTAATAAAAATAATGATAATGATTGGATGGGATGAATTGATCGATTGGACCATTCGGGTTTCGTTGAATGGAGGGATTGAGCAAGTTAGCATGTCAAACAAAGTAAGAAATAAGACAGATAAATTAGTCAACAAAGCAATAGATTATTGATTGTGTCAAATGAATCTAGTGATCAACTAGCTAGGTGACTAGATAGGTTGATCAACCACAACTAATTTATTGCGCTTGGTGAGTTGGACAAACACCTTTTGTTGGTCGAGTTTAGTAGCTAGGTCAAATGGGATAGAGAAGCTAGGCAAATCAAAAGGGCTAGATAAATAGGTCAATTGAGTAGACACGCCAGTTAGGTCAAATATGTATGATATGACAAATAAAAATTTAAATCTTAAAAATATGAAATAACCTAATGAAAATTCTTTAAAAAAATTTTAGAAATTTTTTGGGGATTAAACCGAATTCATACAAATTATTTAAAGTTATTTCTATTTAAAATGGGAGTTGATAAACTTAATTAACCTATAGTTTATAAATTCAAACCCTAAGTTGAATTCATTAAACTATAAATTGAATTAATTAAATCCTAAGATGAATTATTAAACCTAAGTTCTAATTATAAATATACCTAAACAAAATTCCCTATTTCACTTGACACTTACCTCTCCCCCGATTCACAACCGACTCTGATCGTCAATGCTCTCATTGTCAATTGCCAAGCCCTTCTTTCTTGAGCCGTGAGCCTTGACCGCTGAGCTCTCTCCTCATTTGAGCATCGCCGCTGAGCTCTCTACTCACTCAAGCATTGCCGTCGAGCTCTCTCCTCACTCAAGCATCGCCGTCGAACTCTCTCCTTTCGATCTTGGTCACCGACCCTCCCCTCTACTGTCGATCGCCAATCTCAAGAGAGTGTTGTCAAGTTTGGCCATCCTAGAGCCGCCGACCCCCTTCCTCCTCTCCTCTCTTGTTTCTCCAACCACCGTGAGTAGACGTCAGCCCTACTCATTGCCGGCCACTGCGATTAGCCTTGCCAGCCATCTTATTACTCTGATCTTGTGTCCACCACATCAGATTGCTCCAGCTGTCTTGGTACATCCACTGTAGCCCCATTCCGTTGTTGGTCAGTGGTCACCTCCGACCAATTTGAAGATCCGGTAGTCACTACAATAAGGTAAGGGTGATTAAAGACAGTGAGTTGGTTTAGAGCTTGATCTAGGGATTTATTTAGTCGTCTATCATTTGGAAATAGGTGTTTTCGGTTGGGAGATTTTCGGCTAGGGTTGCTGTTCAAGTTCCGGCCACTTTGAGAGATCTTTCCATCACCGACAGCCCACCAATTAAAGTAAGGGGAAGTTTAGTGATAATTTGGGAAGTTTTGGTATTTGAATTTGGTTATAGTAATTTGTCATCGATTGGTAATTGAGTAGAGATGTAAGTTTGAATTGTGTAGCATGGGTGTAAGAGGGTATAAGATGTATGGTAAGATTTGAATTTG
>JBBUKS010000029.1:7656843-7674092 GCA_038050645.1 Hedychium gardnerianum
CTTGATTAACCATTGGAGAGCTTAACCATTGCACCATTGCCCCGGGGGCCACAATACATCTTTATCGAATGTATTGCAGGTCGTTCACCTTATATATTCATATATGATTTTGAAGCACTTCATTTTGGATGGATTGCAGCTCGTTCATCCATATATACAATGCATTTTTCATTAGGTAGATTGCGAGTCATTTGCCCTTATATAATATATTTATATGTAGATTTCTTGATAAAAAATCAGTAATGCTTATAAGAGAATAAAATAGAAAATATGAGAAATGATAATTTTGTCTGAGTTTATTTAAGAGAAATTATGATAAGAGAAACTAGCTGAAAATGATGATCTTGACTACTCTTTCTTGGATTTTGTTATGCGGTATGCTATTTGATATCATGCACTTCTCTCTTATGCCCATTTTGCATTTTGTGCTCACATTCTGGAGTTTTTAACCTCCAGATTATGACATAGATTAAAATCTCAAGCCGTTTCACCCAATACGGGCGAAACATCTCGTTCCGCCTACACATCGAAACAATGTCGGCACGCCGTGATAGAGACGTCGCCCGAGCCTGACGACAACTCCGGACGCATCGCGCGGGCTGCTCGTGCCCTCGGTTGTCGCGGACAGCAGAACCTCTGAAGGGGTGATTTTTAACTTAGGCTTTAATAAATAACTCAGGTTAATAATTTTAATCAACTTCTAGCTATGATTGAGATAATTTAAATAGGCTAAATTAAAACATAATAAAATTATTTCATTAATATAATATATATATATATATATTTTAAAAAAGTATTTTATTTTTTATTTTCAAAATATTTAGATATTTTTTTTATTTTTAGTTAATATATTTTATAGTTAAAGAATATTGAAACTATATCGGCACGACACGATACGGTACCGAAATTGTATCGTTCCGGTTTGGGATCGAAACCTCAACACGATTTGAGATTTTGAACCATCGTACTAGTAGAGTTTTCTTCTAAGATATGCATTTGCATTTAGTATAGCTAGATGTATGGTTTTGCTCTAACATTGTTACATATCACGTGCGATGAGCAAAGCTAACTTCACGGCAAGCTTAGCTCGTGTGGGGCGTGACAAATATTATTCCAGAGCAAACAAATAGAATATTTGTGGTTAATTGTGGCAATCGACTAAGACTAAATTTGAGCAAAAAGAATGTTTGCAAGTCGACCGTGTAAGTCGACTAAACCCTGATGCTTCATATAAAAGCTCAAGATTATCTTTCGTTTTAGACGCAACTCAAGTGACAAATCACAAGCCTTCAACCCTAGTGATCACGAAATCACTAAAGGCTTGTAATCTTGTTGCTTTTCAAATCCATTCATTATTACTTTCATTGTCTTCCTCGTTCTGCTCTTAAATCTGTAAAAGGAAGAAAAATCAGACTCTGTGGTGTCGAAAAGGAGAAAGATAGAGAAAAGGAGAAAGATAGAGGTTTATAGAGTGATCCCACTGGCAGATCATACGCTATGGATGTAGCGACTCTTGGGGGTAGGTGGGTGAAGCACATTAGCCTGGTTTGCCTATATTTGTATTTTTATTTCTATCTTTGTGTTATTGTGTTTTCATTTCCACTCTGCATTAATTCTTTGTAGAGAGTGATACGACAAATTTTGCTCGCCATGTGTAAACTACCATAGTATCAGAGTAAAATATAGCAAAAGCTAGTTAAACTAAGTAAATGCATACCCCAAAAGAAACCTCCACTAGTGTTATATGCTTATCTTAGCAAATCTGAAGGTTAAAAACTCCAAAAGTGAGTATAAAATGTGGGTATAAGAAAAAAATGCATGATATAAAATGGTATATCAACAAAGTCTAAAGAATAGTAAATAGCTAAGGTCATAATTTTCTGCTCTTAACATCATTAATTTTCTCTTATACGATTTTATCATTTCTTATACTTTCTCTTTCACACTCTTACAAATATATATATATATATTTAAATTTCATAGGGAATTAAACACACACACATATATATACACATTAGAT
The DNA here is from genome assembly GCA_038050645.1 of Hedychium gardnerianum. Taxonomy (NCBI): domain Eukaryota; kingdom Viridiplantae; phylum Streptophyta; class Magnoliopsida; order Zingiberales; family Zingiberaceae; genus Hedychium; species Hedychium gardnerianum. The sequence continues at coordinate 7,658,864 of JBBUKS010000029.1, forward strand.
AAGTGTAAATGACTCACAATTTGCCCAATAAAGGATGCCTCATACATAGAGATGAACACCCGAAATCCATCCAGAACGAAACACATCCTAAACATAGATAAATATATAAGGTGAACGATCCACAATCCACCTAGTAAAGATGTATCGTATATACATGGGATGAACAACCCACAATCTATCCAATACGAAATACATCATATATAAATGTAAGATAAGGGTAAATGACCGACAATCCACCGTTGTATATAAGAGTGAATGACTCGCAATCCACTCGCAATAAAATACATCATGTGTATGCATATTTACATACATATAGGGTGAACGATCTGCAATTCACCCGAAATGCCCCACATAAGAATAAGTAAAGGAGACGTAATTCATCTGAAATGCATCTCACATAAAAACGGGGTAGGGTGAACGATTTGCAATCTACCTAGTGAGAAAATATCTCATATAAAATGACCAAAACTTACCCATGCGCGAATAGACTTAAGGCTCCTTTTTGAGCACGGAGTCAATGTCTATAGTTTAATTGATCCATTCATTAAAATTTGTCATAGTTTAACATTGGCTGACAACCTAATGCAACCCTCCTCCTTTATCCGGGCTTGAGACCGGCCATGACTAGTTCGTCATGGGCGGAGTTAGCCAATGTCTATAATATAAGTAATTAATTAATTTTATTAATTTAATGTAGACTCTACACAACTCCTTTAGAGTGCGGAGTTAAACCTCTACACAATATGTAGTAGAGGACGAAGCTCACGGAGCTAATATCTATAATATAATTAATTAATTAATTTTATTAATTCAATATAGACTGTACACAACTCCTTTAGAGTGTAGAGTTAAAACTCTACATAATATGTAGTTACGCAGCTCTTTTAGAAGATGAAGCAGTAAATGTTGCATTTATGGTTCTGTTAATTTAGTATAATGCTACGTAACTCCTTTTAGAGTGCAGAGCCAAAGCTATAGTAAAGGTAGTTCATTTATAGTTTTGTGAATTTAGTATAAATAGTATGCAATTCATTTCAGAGCGTGAGTAGAATCTAAGTATAAGTAATTTATATTTTATTTTATTTATTCAGTAATATAATTATATATCTAGTTTCTTGCAGTTTCTTTAGGATAGTCCATACTCTTTTTTATGAGATTAATATTGATTTCCATCATTTTTATATTATATTCCATAGTTTAAAATACCGTTCTGTACCGGGTGAAACGGACAAAATTTATTATTTCGCTCATAGCCCGGCACTGAAACGCGGCCGGCACGGGCACCGCGGGCCGCCGCGTCCTGTGGGGTTGACCCCTGCGTGGTCGCGGAAGTGCAGCGACCCCGCAACCCATGGGGTCGCGGAAGCGTTGCGACGCCCCGGTGATCCCCGCGGGGTGGAGGAAGCGTTGCGACGCCCCAGCGATCCTTGCGGGGTCGCGGAAGCACTGCGACGCCCTAGCGACTCCCTCAGGGTCGCGGTGGAGATTCGCGGGCGCGCGAAGTCCCTAGCGGGCCGCGCGAGGGGATGTCCGAGATTTTAATTAAAACTTAGGAAACTTAAAAAAAAAAAATTTACGTTAATAATTTTAATCAACTCTTCACTATAAATGGGATCATTTAAACAGGATTAATCAAAACCCAATTAAATTTATCCCATTAATTTAACTATATATTTTATTTTTTAAAAATTTAAATATATAATAAAATTTATATTTATTTATCATATAAAAGTATTAAAATCTCATTTTTTTTAAAAAATATTTTTTTATTTTTTAAATATTTAAATTAATTTTTATTTTTAATTAGTATATTTTATATTTAAAAAATACCGAAATCATATCGGCACGACATGATATAATACTGAAATCGTATCGTTCTGATCCGGGACTGAAACCTTGGCACGGGTCGAGATTTTAAACCTTGTTATATTCTATTAATTATTTTTGTCATAAACAAATTCTAAGGAGCAACAAGGAGGGATAAATAGTAATAAGATCAACTAAGGATGAATGGGAAGACATATATCAAGCAACAAAAGAAGAAATAAGATCATAAAGGAGTTCTGTTTCAAATAACTTTATCATTATATTTACTTTCACAAACTTAATCAACTAAAATGAAACAAGCAGTAAAAACCCATTTGATTGAGGGCTTACATCATACCAACTCGTCTTAAGAGACTCGGGACCTTTTGTTGATGGATCAAAATACACCCTCCAATATGTTTACTATTTGTGAAGGCAGATTGCACAATTGTCATTGGTCTATGCATACTAGCTAAATTGATACTTGTATGTCTTGTTTTTAAGAGTGAGAATAAACTAGACAATCCCTAAGTGACTAGAATAAGAATTGCTCTTCACATTGAATTAGGATTCTGAATCTTTCCTGTTGATTTCCCCCATAAAGGGGAACCAATATTACTATGTATTCCATTAGAGGCAAAATTAATAAAGCTTTAGCAACATTTGTCAGTCACCTACAAATGGTGAATTTGAAGTTCCTTCTCCATTCTAGCATCAAATATCATACTAAACCTTATTCTAGTGATCAATTGGTTGTAGGGCTTCTTGAATTTGGTATGGGACACTGAGATAGTGCAAGAGAGGTGAGGGCGGCTTGATGACAACTAAAATGGTGATGGGGAGTGAAATCGAGGACTGATGACGATACGAACAATGACAACACAATTGAGGAGTCTCTAGTAGGTGTTCCCTTCGTTGAAATTTTGGTGGAAGGTGGCACAGAGTGGAGGCGGCGTGAGACGATAGTGTCATGGGGCGATACGTTGCACGGTGGCTATGACTAGGCGGCGACAAGTGATGCTAGACGCAGTGGCGCGATGACGGTTGTGGCATGACGTGGGTGTTGGTGATGTGGGAAGAAGGTGGCGACATGAATGGGAGAAGTGGAGACGTGGGTAACACACAGGAGAGGGAAAACTTAGGGTTGGTTTATTATTTTGCAGTTTTACAAAAAACGTCCACAAATTTTCAAAATTACAATTTGGCCCCTTAAATTTTTTGGGAATATACTAGTAGCAATCTCAATCCTACATGATCACATCTCGATACATTTTCATAATTATGCCACGCGACGTATTTTCCTCTATAATTTGTCTTTCAAATTGTATTTTGTTCTCATCATCTTATCAATGTCAAAAATTTTGTCGGCCTTTGTAGCTACTTTTATATCTTCATATAATTCCTTCCGTGTTGTTCTGATGGTAAGTTATAGTTAATATTTTGTCTTTAGGACTAGTAACCAAACGTTAATTGTTTCTAATCATGAACTAAGAATAGTTGGATGTTACTGATCATGATTGTCACCTCCATTGAAGTACTTATTGGTTTTAATCAACTATGGCTTCCATGATGAAATATCAATTTACATAAGAATTCCTATTATGTTCACTACATTCAGTTTTCTTTGTATTTTTTTTTTGTTATCTTCCTTGCTGAATAAGGCCTTCACTTGTTCTTTTGAGAGATGAACATACAGAGATTCTTTGTTTTTGCAAGCTTTGTTCTATCTACAGAAAGCTTAACATTTAATGCTTCTTTTACATAGAGTTTAAATGCTTAATTATAAATTGTTTCTTAAAATTCACTTCTGTCCATGGGGTTTTCATTAAGGTGGGAGCTACACATTTGAACTGAACCCAAGTTCAAGTCATAATTCGTTAAATAAATGTATCAAATAGCTGACCCTTCTTATGGATTTAAGTAGATAACTACCAATTACCTATGTTCTTTATTTGTCTCCAAACTAGCTTGTGCAGGTCCATCCAAGACTTGTTTACAACAACAGCTTTTGCATTCACCAACACTGTCTACTAGTTAGAAGTTGTTATATTAGTTATCTTCATTCTTTCTAAAAGAAAATAAACCAATAAGCCCCTTTACCTTCTTTCTCCTTTGGTTGTAAATGCACTTCCAATTTTGTGTTGCATGATTCTGTCTCATTCACATGCTTGAAACATGAGATGGTTGAAGTTTGTTAAAATAAAAGATGAATTCATTCATCAGTATTTTTTTCTCTCTATATATATGTAGTGGCTACGTACATGTTTTTGATGAATGATTATATTCTGTTACATGCCTCAATTTTTTTAAAGATTCAAATTATACATTTCCTTTTGATTTTCTGAAAATGTATCAGCCAACAGTGTTTGCCAACTACTTGCAAATTGCAAGAGTGATGATATAATTGTGAATATACATTTCCTGAATTTGAATTAAGGTGGGAAAAAGTTCTTTGGGAGAGTGAGATAGAGCAAAAACTTCTTCGTTTGCTAACCATTGTGGTTTACAACCAATACACACTGCTGGATCTGATTATGATCCAAAAATCAATAGTTGTTCTTATCCTGACTATCAGAGAGTAGCAATATACATAGAAAAGTGCCACGTTTTAGATATTTGAGTGCTTTTTCTTTTTTGTGAAGAAACTTTAGCAAGTAATTGTTAGAAACTGGTACTAAAATGGACATTTTCCTTGTACCGATAATCATGTATTAGTTTTCCTTTCTTTCTGAATGTGAACAACACATACCTACTCGTCAGGATCTACAGTCAACTTTAGTATTTGCAACTTATAAGTAGCTAGCATTTATTATTGTAGTTGTAATTGGCAATTAGATTTATATTTGAATTTGAGCGTCGACTGGCAGCTAACACTTTAAGTATCTGTTACTATTGTTATTTTTTCATACATCCCTTCTTGTGTTTCATAGGCTAATTACAGATCTGAAGATCTTAATGAGAGGAAGTTCGGATGTAATGTTGTTATAGATTTTGGTGGATATGAGGGGTCTTTCAGGTCAGATATTGCTCCTCTCCCAAGCAAATCTTTGAGGATTGGTTGTGCTTCATCAGATCTGGGTCCCTTTCATAGAATTTCTCCAGATACATTGTGGGAGGCAAGAACATGATTTCTGATCGCCTCTTACTTTATCAATTAATGATCTTGATACATGCTCATGTTTCTTTTTTATGTTATTGTTTTTTGGCCCTTGTGATAGGAATCCATGTAATTTGCAGGATCATATTTGATGAGGCATTTTGATGGGGCATTCATCTATTGTGGTTATTAATGATATCATTTATGTCACTTGGATTTTGTATGCTTAAATAAGAAAACTTTGGAAGTTCTTTTCAGTCACTATAATCTTCATATTTTGTTGTTTCTTTATTAGTTAGAATGATAATCCTCATACTTCCATGAGTGTTAAATATCTGTTATGGACAATTATTTTAATCACTATTGGGCTAAATGTTTAAAAGGGAAACTAGAATATTCCTTTGAAAGGGTGACTTATCATCATAATTCTTTTATGGTTCATCCTCATTCCCCTCACTATGTTGGTAGACATAATTTTGTCCTGTATCTTTGACTTCTTTGAGGATCAAGAGCAACTTCAGTTAGTGTTTTTGCTCATCTTTTTTTTTGTTGACAAGCTGATTAATCAGAAGCATAGTTATCCTAAAATCCTATCTGAAATTTCCCATCTTGTGATCAGATGCCTGAAATTGTTCACAGTCAAGTTAGGTTACTGTTATAGTTCATTTTAATGTTGGATTCTGTTAGATATTAAGATGTACTACTAGCTGTTATAAGTTCTCTTTCAGCTCAACTGTTTCCTCATCACTTGGGTTAACAACCATTCTGGTTCTCTTGTAAATTATTTCTTTTTTAGACAGAATGATGATTAGCGATTTGCAGTTTCAACCCTCAATAGCTGATAATCATGTGTAACAAGTTTTAGGTTTTGATGAAACAGGACTTGAGACCAACTATTTCTTATCTTGCACCAGAGGAACTGAAGTTAGTAAATGATGCATTGAAGGTAACTACTTGGACTAAGCGTGCATACAGTACTATATTTTTAGTTTTATTATTTATTTTCCTGTTTATGCTTGCTGAACATATAAGAACCTATAAATTCATGTCAATCTTAATTTTTTTTTAAGAATGGCATGTAACCTCATGTTTTGTAAACATGCCATGTGCCAGCAGTATTCAAAAAATTAATTGAACATATTAAATTGAGTTGTTAGAGATGAAGTGTAGGAATCAAACATTTGGTAGCTTAATCTACATAGAAGGCATCTGGTTGGAGCTACAACTATTAGGTTCTCCTCATAATTAGAGTTTGCTCTTTAAGCCAGGAGTTGAAGAAGATATACTAAGTGATTATGCTAATAGCCGCTTATGGAAGTTATATTGGAGTTGCATCTTTTTCCAAAACAGTTGAGTCCTATTTTGTTAGGCCATCATTTAGATTGGAATTTGGCAGCACAACCTATAAATTCATGTCAATGTTAACTTTTTAATGAATGGCATGTACCAAACCAATGTTTTGTAAAAATGCCATGTGCCAGCTTTATTCAAAAAATTAATTGAACATATTAAATTAAGTCTTTTGAGGTGAACTGTAGTAATCAAAGATTTGGTAGCTTAATCTACATAGAAGGCATCTGGAAGGAGCTAAAACTATAAGATTCTACTCAGTGTTTGCTCTTCAAGCTGGGAATTGAAAAAATAAACTGATTATTCTAATAACCCCTCAGGAAGTCATATAGTAGGAGTTGCATCTTTTCCAAAAACAGTTGAGTTCTATCTTGATTGGTCGTCATTTAGATTGGAATTGGCAGAAACTTGATCTGATTTATCTGAGAAGAGCACCTTTAGAAATCAGCAAAATTTGCTGGAAATTTTTTATATCAACTTGAACTTGACTTGCACACTTTCCTAGAAAGTATGTCCACTGTTCAACATAAGCTGAAGAAATGAGAAAGTCGAAAAAGAGAGTCATGGCTGAAGGATAGACGAGAAGATGATAGAATGGTCAGTGAGTGAGACTGTTCTTCAGTGTTTCTGGCAATCTTCAAAACTGCAAAGCTTCAAGATTGAGTTTTCTAGAGAGAAATAAGTGGGATATAGTCTTTTGTTATACAACTATGCAAAAGGAGCACGTGAAACATATATAGTATTTATTTTGATCTCTCTTATTTTCATCCAAGCCATTCGCCCATTTTTGTTAAATCATATATTATTTGAAACTGCTTATTTAAGACGACACCACAAAATTTATGTGCCCGCTTTACATGATTAGTGTACTTATAGTAACATTTGACATCTGCTATATGTAATATCATCAGTATTGTGGCAGTATCACGGTATGAATTAAACCATGTTAACAACTGCTAGAGTGCTCCATACGGTGCTGAAGTTTTATGGGAGACCAGCCACAAAAGTCTTCTTGCCTGTTCACTTAAAATCCACATGTACATCATGTCTAGATAACATACAACAAAGTTTAAAGTATTGTTTAATGTTGGAGTTTAAGTTTCTAGCTAAAACGGTATGATTGCAAAAAAGTTATGTGCCATCACTCAACACACTTCAAAGTGTGTACAGTTCAACTCGAATGGGTTTAATCCTATAATTTCTCTTCTAATTAGCTTGTTCATTTCCATTTATATATCTAAGTTAATTGAATCAAAAATTTGAAAAAACAAACTACTAACATATAAAAAGTATTTTTGACTAATGATTATACCTTGCTAAAACAAAAATAGTGTGGTGCATTGAATGATGGTTGTGGTTTTTGTAGCGTTTTTGTGAGATCAACATCATAATTTTCAGATTGAGATTAAATGATGCACATAGGACATTTGATTTTGGAACTCTCCACATGCCCGTAAAGATATCTTTGTTGATCATTAGGAGTTGGGATTTACGTAACTTAAATTGGAAGGCACATACAAGATATGAATATATCCCAATTTTTTCCATCGCCACAACCACTTCTCTCTCTCTTTCCCACCTCGCTCTCTTTATATTATTATTTTTATCTCCTCTCTATGATTGAAATATGTAATCGAAGGATGAGTTAGAGAAGAGAATCTTCTTCTGTTAGCCGATTTCAAACAATATCGACCTAGACATCCCTTTTCTTAGGTGATACCATTAGAATTATATTGGCATAGTAATGTCGTCAACAGTTTAATTCTATTAAAGTTATCTAAGTCGTTGATTTTTATAATTTTTAACAAACTTAGTTGTAAAATAATTATCTGGATAGCTCATTCTAATTCTTTCATGAATTTAAGCTCATCATTCACATGATAGATGAGTTCATGTTTCTCATCTTCATATTCCATGTATTTAGAGGGATTGTGATGGTTCTTCTCATCGCGCCATTCTAAGTATTGTCAATTAATGATGCTTATAAATTAAAATAATGGGGCAAATTAAATACTTCAATTCAAAAAATGCAAAGAATGACAATATAATAACTAGCATGTAAGTATAGTATTTATGCTAATTATGAATTCTTTTCTTTATTTGGTGTATGACAATCCATGGTTTAAACTTTCATTCCGTGTTGGGCGAAACGTGCGAAATTTATCGTTTTGCTTGTCTCTCTACATCGGCATTTCCACCGCATAGTTGTGGTGAGGCGAACTCCACGAGGTTATGGAGGCTGCTACGACTGCGACCTTTGCGGGTCACGGCGAGGACGCTGACGTCGGATAGAATAACAATTATTCTGTAGGCTAGTTCGACAGATAATTTGAAGAGAAGACACAAGAAATCGTCAAATACAGAGAAGCCGTTTCTAGGTTTAACCGAATAATGTTAACTCAAAACAAAGATAATGCCTAATATTAACTAAACAATTGTTTAAATAGTCTCAAAATCCTAAGATGTCAAAGACGAAAATAACCCTAATAGAAAAGACTAAAATCTTCGTAGTCTCTGAAAAGGCTCTAAACGACGTTTTTTTGCCCAAGACTAGGCCGTTACGGGTTACACCTGATTACCAATTGTAGATCTCTAAATAAGCTTTGATTTGATATATTAAAGGTTTCGTGATTCAACCCAAGTCAAAAATTATAGCCTTTTAAAACTTGGATCACCCTGCATTAGTTGTCCCAGATTGAAAAGAACTCGTCTCGAGTTTAGAGCAATGTCATCAGAATCCATAAAACAAGGACTTGAGTGTTCACATTAAAGACATCAGAAGTCTTCAAGTGACTAGGAAGACACAACCTATAAGCATTATTATTGATCTTCTGCGCTATCTCACATGGTCCAATCTTATGATCTTTAAGTTTATTATACTCGCTAACAAGAAAACGATCACGAGTTAATACAGCCCAAACAAAATCACCAACATCAAAAAGTACATGACGACGATGACTGTCAATCCGAGTCTTATACTTGGTATTGTTCTCATGAATAGCCCGCTTCACTTGCTTATGAATACCCCGAAGATACTCTGTCATCTCATTTGCTTAGGACTAAATCATCATATACGTGGGATAGGGGCTAAGTCTAGTACCCCGACATAGACAACCTCAAAAGGACTTAAACTTGTAATTCTGTTATTTGATCTGTCATAAGTAAATTCTGCTTGAGGTAATACCAAATCCCACAACTTTGGCTTAGTTCTTGCCAAATACTTCAAAAGATTACCCAAACTCCAATTCACTACCTCTGTCTAACCATCTGTCTAGGGTGGTAGGCGTTGTTAAAATTTAATTGTGTTCTCAATTTCCCCATAAGCTCTTATAGAAATAATTGATGAACTTGGTATCACGATCTGAAGTGATGGATTGAGAAATATCATGTAAGCGCACGATCTCCTTGAATTAAAGATAGACAATCTGGAAAACATCCATAGTCTTCCTGCAAGCTACAAAATGGGTCATTTTGGAAAACCTGATAACTACAACTAAGATAGAATCTGAGGCTGCCATCTTGGGTGCGGGGTAAGCCCAATTCAAAATCCATGCTGACATCGAACCAAGGAGCTTCAAGAACGGGTAAGGGGGTGTACAAGCCCGCATTGGAGAGAACTCTCTTAGACCGCTGGCATACATAACATCGGTCTACAAAATGAGCTACATTATTGGTCAATAAAAGTTGGTAGTGATAAAGGCCAATGTCTTATCATGACCAAAGTGTCCCTCGTTATGAAGTTCACTTATAATTTGTTGCCTTAATGAACAATATGAAATGCATAACTGTAATCCACGAAACAGATAACCGTTATGCAAATTAAAATTATGACGGTGTCCATCAGTTACCCCTGAAATATCCTTCTGAAAGAAGGGTCAGTTGCATGCATGTTTACGAAAGCTTCAAAGCCTGCAACTTTGGTACTCATGGTGGTAGGTAGTGAAGAACGACGACTCAGGGAATCGGGAACACGATTCAGACTCCCTACTTGGTGCCTCAGCATAAAGGTGAAGTCCTGCAAGTAAGCTGTCTACTCAGCTTGTGTTGGCCATTGATGTACTTCAGGGCCTTGTGATCACTAAATAGAATGAACTCCTTCTGTACTAGATAGTGACACTAATGTTTCAAGGACTTAACTATGGCGTAGAATTCCAAGTCGTAGGTAGAATAATTTCTTTTAGATACGGATAGTTTCTCAATGATAAAAGCAACTGGATGCCCTGACTAACTGACTCATAACACCACCAATTCCAATGTCGGATGCATCATAGTTAACCTCAAACACTTTGTCAAAATCAAGGAGTGTCAGAACTGATGCCTTGGTTGAAAATTGGCCTCTGCCTCCCCTTGAGACACACGGTGATAGGAGCAATCAGAGTGCTAAAATTTTTGATGAACCGACGGTAGAAAGAAGTAAATCCATGAAAACTTTTGACATCGTGTAAGGTCTTTGGTTGAGGTTACTCCAAGACTATGTCTATCTTTGATTGATCTGCATGAACACTGCACACAACAAAACCCAAAAAAAGTTACTGACGTAGTAAAAAAAAGGAATACTTTTCTTATTGACAAAGAGACTCTGTCTTCAGCCTTTTAAAAACAGTATAGAGGTGATCAAAGTGTGAAGCCCATGTCGGACTATAAATGAGAATGTCATCAAAGTAAACCACAACGAATTTTCCCATAAAAAGTCGCAAGATCTTATGCATGAACCTCATGAATGTGCTGGGTGCATTTGACAATCCAACAGGCAGGACCATCCACTCATATAACCCATGTTGCGTCTTAAACGCCATCTTCCATTCATCTCTAGTCCTTATCCTGAACTGGTGGTATCCGCTTTTAAGGTCAATTTTGGAGAAAACCTTGGAACCGGACAACTGATCTAACATATCATCTAAGCGAGGAATTGGAAACATGTACTTCACAGTAATTCTATTGATGGCTCGGCTGTCAACACACATACGTCATGAACCATCCTTCTTTGGCATGAGCAAGGCAGGGACTACACATGAGCTCATGCTCTCACAAATATAATCCTTTTCCAGTAGCTCTACCATCTGTCGTTGTAATTCTTCAACCTTCTTGGGACTGAGGCGATATGCTAGTCAATTAGGCAAACTTGATCCCGGAACAAGGTCAATCTATATCTCTCATAGGTGGTAGCCCACGAGGAAGATCCTCTGACATCAACTCGGCAAAATAAGCTAGCAGCTGCTGCACTACTACGAGTATCTATGGCTATTGCATTGTTCTCACAAGGCAACAAAGCATAGACTACATCTCCCCACTCCATCTCATCTAAAAACCTTGACGTAGAAAGTAGGCTAGTATTATTAGCTATTAGAATAGGAGTGGTCAGTGCTAGCACAATCTTTTTTCCCTTGATGTGAAGGTATATGTATTCTTCCGTCCATCGTGAATATAACACTGCGATCATATTGCCAAGGTCGACCCAATAGTACATGACATGCAACTATAGACACCGCATCACACCAAGCATTATCATAATATTTGCTATCAATTGAAAAATATAAGAGGCATCACCTATCTACTATTACCTTACTACCTTTATTCAGCCACGACAACTTGTATGACTTGGGATGACAGTTCGTCTTCAACTGTGATTTCTGGACAACCCCCCAGACACAACATTCTCACAACTGCCACTGGTCGTGTGAAAATTTTTAGTTCTTAACCAATCATCCCCTGAATTGCCCTTGAGAGTCAACATACTCTTGCGAACGATTAAAGTCTTATGACCATCACCATAAAACACCTTGTCAACTTCATCATCGCCATACACCGACTCACTAATCGCCCCGGTCTCGCCTTCCACGTCTTCCTTAATCAACAAATTTTTGCTCTTTTGAATAACAGGTTTCTGCATTCGTTTGCTCAATGCTCCTGTTCTCCACAACGAAAACACTTAATAGTATGTGAATTATGTGGTTGCTAGATAGGACGTGAATCCTGAGGGCGAACTGGCCGATTATTTTGGTCGCCCCCTAATCACTAGTGGAATGAAGGCTGAGGACATTTTGCAAGGGTTGATGCAACCCCCTAAATATCGTGCCATCATCTGTTTCTCTGTCTTAGATAAGTCATTCCGGGCAATCAACTGTAAAACTCCTCCATATAATCATCGATCGATCCGACACCCTGCCTCAATGCATGAAGTCGTTGAACAAAGTTTGACCGTAACCGAAGGGAAAAAAGTGATTCTTCATCTTTTTTTTCATCTTCTCCCAATTAGTGATCTTGGCTTTGCCTTGTTTATCTTGTGAGTATTGCAATTGCTTCTACCATGCTGATGCTCGACCCTTGAGTTTAATGACAATTAGTTTCACTTTCACACGATCGGACACTTCCTTATAATAAAAATTTCTCTCCACTTCGTTAATCCAATCAACAAATCCTTGTAACATACCAGAAAACTCAGGCTAATCAACTCGAAAACTGAGGTTTCCATATCGTTCCTCTCGACCACATCGTTCCCAGAATTTAGCATGGTTGTGATGAGTTTTCGAAAGTGGAATCATAATCACGATCAGTGATCACACGATCTTCAAAATTCCGCGCCGCCAGACGTTAGGTTAATTCTGTGACTTGCCTCTCTAAATTCTCAATCATCACATCTAAACGTTACGATCACGGTGTTGGACTTCCTCGTTCGTAACTTGCCTATTACGATGTTTGGACATTGAAACTGATGGGTTTAATCGAATAATGTTAACTCAAAACAAAGATAATGCCCTAACATCAACTAAACAAGTGTTTAAATAGTTTCAAAACCCTAAGATAAAGACAAAAATAATCCTAATAGAAATGACTAAAAATCTTCAGAGCCTCTGAAAAGGCTTTAAACGATATTTTTTGGGCCAAGATGGGTCGTTATGGGTTACATTGTTATGACCCTTGGATATGGATTGCGTAATAGGACGATTTACCGATTGATCGGCGGAATCAATGTTTGTATTCTTGGCTTTACAACCTTGATGGCCAATGGTGGTAGGGATAGTTTGAGGCTCATTGGGATTAGAGAACCTTTCGATCTAGGATTTGATTTCTTTTTGTAAACTCAATCTTCCCCTTTATTGCATTATTCCAGCCATTTAAATACAAATATGTTCCTTCCCGACGAAGGAAGAAAACAAACACTAAATAAGAAACATTTATTCTTACTAAAAATAAAAGATACTAGACTCAATCCTACTGAAAACAAAAGATACTCGACTTAAATAAAAATCAATTATTATAGATGAACCAATTCTCTTGATATGCACCCTTCTTTCTAAATCTGTCATGCGTGTATCTCTTGTATTTGATGGGCTCCAGATTCTCTTTTGCTGCATGAGCTTGCCCACGGTCCATAACATTACTCCCTCTCTGAAAAATGGGTTTGTCCGCAAACACGAATGATAGGTAATGTTCCATGATAGCTACTGCGTCTTCCCATGAATCCGCATGGTTAGAGGAGCGCAGGTGCCTGTGATCGAATTGAGGGAAATTTCAATATCCTCGACGTGGTCCTATTCATCAGAATCTTCTAATCCTTCAAGCCAGAAAAGACGTTTGCTACGGTGACCAGGAGTGTAAAATTCATCACAATTAAAATAAAGGCCCTTGGCACGTCGTTCTTCCATTTCCTCCCGATTTAATCGTTTGATAAATGGTTGCTTTGATGGCTAGATGGGGGCGCATTGCGGTGTGACGGTTCATTCAGATCGTTTAGCGCGGCGTTCATAAAGATAGACAAAACTTATAGCCGATGTGAGATCTTTTGGGCGATGTGATCTTGGAGGCCACTAATGAATATTTGAACTTCTTGTTCTGATGAACTCGCTCGTGCCATCAATTATTCGAATTTTCGCTAGTAGTCTTCCACGGATCCTGATTGTTGAAGTTTAGCAAGCTCGCCCATTTTGTTATTGCGAATAGGTGACCCAAACCTCATGTTACACAGATCCTTAAATTCCTCCCATTGAATATGAGATCTAGTTTGATGAACCATAATTGGCCATCTCCCTCAAGATGGAACGAGACTAGGTTAATCTTTTCTTCCTTTGGAATGCGTTGATGGAGAAAACAATGGTTACATCGATCGAGCAATCCCAAAAGATCAGACTGACCATCATAATGTGGGAAATCCAGTTTCGAATACCGTGGCATATATGAGGATCCCTCCTCATGGCTACTGTACCCTTTCGAGCGGTGATCTTGTGGGTCAGGATGGTTGCTGCTCTCTTCACCTGGATAGCTGTTGTGTGAGTGTAGTTTAGAGAAGTCTTTCGACAATTCCTCCAGTTGAGCGTGGATGAGCTGTTGATGTTTTTCATTGGCAACCTTGTCCTCCTACTTAAAATAAAAGATACTTGACTTAAATAAAAATCAATTATTATAGCTGAATCAATTCTCTTGATATGCACCCTTCTTTCTAAATCAGTCATGCGTGTATCTCTTGTATTTGATGGGCTCCAGATTCTCTTTTGTTGCATGGGCTTGTCCACAATCCATAACATACATCCGGTAACCAATTATAGAATTTTGAACAAGCTTTAATTTGACATATTAAAGGTTCGTGATTCAATCTGAATTAAAAGTTATGACCTCTCAAAACCCCCTACATCAGACGTCCATGGGCGTGTGGCGGGGATTCTCGCGGGCGCAGTGGTTGTGGCTGGGACGCAGTGCGTGCTTGGGTGGGATGCATAAGGAAAAAACTTAAGTTAATAATTAAACTCGAGTTAATAATTTTAATCAACTCCTAAATAGACTTAATCAAATCTTAATAAAACTTTCCTATTAATATAATATATATATACATATAGTATTTATTTAAATTCTCACAATATATAATAATTTTTTTTATTTATTAACCATATGGAGACGCCACGATTAAGAAATGAGAGTATTAGAGAGAAAGTCGGAGTAACATCTATTGAGGGAAAACTCCGAGAAACACGTTTAAGATGA
>JBBUKS010000029.1:7685308-7697621 GCA_038050645.1 Hedychium gardnerianum
CCAACATCAAGAATAAAACGGTGACCATTTTAACTCAATCTAAATCCTTTAGTTACATCAACCACTTCTTATAAAATGTATTTAGCAGCCTAAAAAAAAAGACACTATAATATCAACAAGTAGGATGTCGCCCTTCCAATAATAAATTAGATATTTAAAATTTAAAATTCAATTATAATATATTATGAGAGTTTTTTTTCAATAAATAATAAATCTGAAAATATTAATTATTAAAATGGACCTTCAAATATATTTTTTTAATTTATCTTAATGACTAATAATTTTTTTTTCATTAAATCAATCCAACCGATCATTCTAAAATTCCTCGATCAGGTCTTAAATTGTTATTTATCAAAAGACACTATAATGGATCAATTAAAGTAACGTCAACTATAAAGACACTATAATGATCAATTAAAGTAACGTCAATGGTTAACTTGAATGATGATTCCGAAGGGTGTTGACTTACTCAAACATTTATTCACTTGTATTAGGTTGAAGTATAAAAAATATATTTAATAAATCAGAAAATATTAAATTTAGAGTGATCAATTCAATTTTATAAAAAAAGTTAATCGATCTTTCGAATAAATTAGAAATGATTTGTGGTAGGCGGTCCAAAAACCTAATATTTCATGGTTGTGTATCTATTTAAAAGAAAAATTGTTATAGATATGTCATACATAAGAATCAGACTACGAATGCTTGATAATAATTTGACATTCTTTCATCATAACCGCGGACTATGATTGAAGTATATGATGCTTACTAATGACGTCATTATATCAAAAATAGCTTTATCACTAAGCGGGAAGTGAGATTCTATGAGAATGTCTAAAAGAATAAAGCATTTATTAGGATAATCATAAGAGAGTAACAATGTGGAAACAGCTGAAGAAAAGAGGTAAGGGAGCTTTTGGAATTGGGAGAAAGTCATTGAAGAAAGCCACAATAAAAATAATTAATATTTTTTTTTTTAAGAACTCATATTTTCATAGTGTGAGAAAATTGAGTAAAAGATAAAAAAATGAGTATTTTAGAATTTTGAAAGTGTTTCAATGGCCATCCTAACTGTGGTAAAAGATGATATCATGATCTTAACTATCTTTTCAAGATAATCTTATTTTTTCTGAGAAGGAAATAAATCATCAGATATTTTTGTCTAATAATAATAATACACGTAAGAAGATAAGATAATCAACAAAACATTTCGTATCTATTGAAAATTAATTATAGATTTATCTATGACAATATTTTTATATGAATTATTTATGTCCGTAAGAGAGCCCTACCAAATATAGTATGAGGGGAGGCATATTTTTGGATTAATATTTAATTTGATTATTAGTTAAGTTCAGTTTGCAATACAATATTTTTAAAAATATGTGCGTAATTTTGTAAATTGCCAAACAAACTTCCTTAAAGTCAAAATAGCACAGTTGAAAAACAAATTATAATCGATATATTTTCTAAATTATAAATTTTAAATTATAGCCGTCTTAGCTCAGCTGGTAGAGCGCGTGGCTTTTAACCACGTGGTCGTGGGTTCGATTCCCACAGACGGCGTCGTCGGTTATTTATTTTATTTGTTTTGTCACAATTATCCATTAGACATTTAGAATATTGATTTCGTTGTTTATTGAATTTAAAATCCAACATTGGTTATTCTCAGTAATATTAATTTAAAAGTATGTTTTGTGGAGACATTTTGAAGCCAACCAATCCAATTGGTCTAGAATAGATCCTATAGGGGCCTCCCCTGTATTTTATTTATGTATTTAAATTAGTTTAGCATTTTATATTGGATAAAATACAATAAAAATAATTATGAGGTTGAAAATGCATCCTTCTCATTTGTAAATGAGGAATTGTGTGATTCACGTTATTTTAATTGCTTGTTGTCAAGATGAAATTTTCTTATTTGTACATCTAAGTAAATTTTTACCGTTAATTACTTCTATATAAATTTAGATAAATTTTAATTAAAAATTAAATGTTATAATGAAGCATGCAAGACATTTTATTATTATCATTAATCACGTACGAGAAAGAAAACATTTGTAACCAATGAAAAAGAATGAGAAACATGACAAAGGTTGGTGATGTAGTCTATAATTAAGTCCATGCTTAGTAAAACACTCAAAAGTCTAAGATGGAGAGATTTTTAATTATCAGCTTGAGCAATTGTTGAAGATGTGTAAGATCTAAATGCGTAGCAAGATGAGTTGTGGTTGTCGCGAGGTTAAATTTAGATGAACACGAGTACCGGTTGCAAGAGATGCTCAGAGATTCAAATTTATCAAATCGATGCCAATTTTGAAGACACCAAAGAGTGGCAATTGGCTTTTGTGATTGGATTTCGATGTGAACAATTTCAAACTGAAACGGTATAAGATGTGTTTCATGACTTAAGCAAGGCCAAGGGTTGTAAAATGTCATACTAGTAAAAATTTTACAACAATTTGGCATGAATTCGGTTTGGCATAGAGCACTTGGCCTAAAGTGGCTTCATTTGAAAGCATTGACTTTCATTTTGATAAACGCCTAAAGTGGGAATATTTTAATAATTCTACTCTTTTTTTTTTTCATATTTAGATTGTGCAACACTTTATTTGAAGTCCAATAGTGTGCTCATTTCAACTAAACAAAGATCATTTAATTGAGTTTCAGAAAGTGAATATGAATTTGACCAAATAAAATGTGGTTTGACTGGTTTCAAAACTTGTTGGAGCTTGAGGAGCATTTTGGTTATTCGACCTAGTGAAATAAATGGACTACATTAATTAGTAAGCATGTCAAATGATTTTGGAAAATTTGTTGGGCTATCTAAAGCCCAACTAAGTTTATTAACACAACTGGACATATAAAGGTCAAGGTGAGGATCCCACAACTGGACATATAAAGGTCAAGGTGAGGATCCCATTATGTTTATCTCAGTATTTTTATAATTTATTTCTAAATTATATATATAAAAATAAATTATGAAATTAATTTATATCGATCATCGAATAATTAAAAAAAATTCTCAAAAATATATATCTATTAAAAATTAATTTCGCTCATATTATAATAATTCTGTTATCTATTAATCAAATAAACATCTTATGAAAATGATCGTGGCAAAAAGGCAAAACGCTTGCCCCCAGCGCCCGCCAATCCGTCCCAGGACCAACACGAAGGAGGTAAATCACGGAGGCTAGCCTAGCCAGCCCGAACAATGACTAATGCATAAGGGGGACAAGAACCTAGCTATTAACCAGGATTTAACCCTAGATCTTATTGTGACAAACACATCTTATGAAAATGATATTCATACATACGGATCAATTTACACCTGAATGAATCAATTAATCGTGTTGGTATTCAATTATCGTCGTCATATGAAATTGTTAGCTTTTGCTCACCTTCACAAAAGCACGGTCAATTAAGCTCACTTAAGGTTAAGCTCACTTAAGGTTTCCGTATCTTGTTCTGAAATTCCTAAAGGTGCATCGTAATTTTAATTTTTCTTAAAGGATGCATTTAATTTTAAAAATATATTGCTAGCTTTCATCTTTAAATTAAAATAAAAAATTATTATTATTTATTTAAATCAAATCAAACTAAATCTAACTGAATCAAAATAAAAAAATAATAAGAATTTAATTATTCCATCAACAAGTTTCATATAAAAGTCATTGATAATTCTAAAAAAAAAAAACTTATTTTTAAAAATAAAAAAATAACGCCATTAAACCATGATAATCTATTAAATTTATTATATTTTTTATAAAAAAAATCAAATTTTAATTAAAAAATACAAAAAGGAAGTTAATAAAAAATTATAAAATTAAACGAACGTTAATATATTTTTATTATTATTTCTACATTTTAGTGGTTAATTACCAGAGAAAAAATAAAACAAAAATTCAAAATAAAAATTAAATAACTAAAAATAAAAAATTAGTTTGATGTTTTGGTTAAAGCAACTCCTTTAGTCAAATCATTATGACCTTTGTGTTAATTTCATCAAAACATTACCATCTTGATACTGATTTCATTAAAATATCATCATCTTAGTACTGATTTCTTCAAAGCATCATCATCTTCATGTTGATTTTGTCAAAGCATCACCAAGTCCTATAGGATTATATTGAATTTTTGAAAATAGACTAGATTAGAATCTAAGATATTGGGGCATGGTGAGACTGAGGAACATTGTAGAGACTTATAAGACTTAGATTAGGTCTTAGCAAAGCTATCTAAGGGTATCAATGAGTTTTACCTAAAATTCATTGATGAACCTAAAAAATTTGAAAATTTGAAATCTGGAGATGGGGTGGAAGAGGAGATTGTAGAATAGTAGATATGGTATGCTACTATGATTTTGAGTCTCCTACATGAAGTTATGGTTCATTCCAATTGACACATCGACTAAATTTTTGAAAACATATTGTGCACGACTATGAAGACCTTGAATTTGAGATTTTAGGACATGATGAAACTGAGAAACACTACAGAAACCTACGGGACTTAAGTTGGTTCCCATCAGAACTGACTAAGGCCATCAATGGACCTAAAAGATTTGGAATTCTAAAACCTGGACATGGAGTGAAAGAGGAAATTGTAAAGAAGGTAGATATTATATGCAACCTGATAACGAGCATTTTAGAACATTATTTTGTCTCTTATATTTAGCGTTTTTATCCTCTCGTATGGTTAATTATTGATTTATATCATGTGTTTACGAGTGGTGATCTATTTAGAGATTTATGTAATTTTTTTCTATATTTCTAAAATTTTATCTAAAAATGTGCATTTTGTTTAATAGGAGAGCGATCTAGATCATTGATGGAGATATGGAGCATCCCGATCATTCTTCTCAATCCGAAGCGATCTGAACCCTTGATGAAGATCTGGAGTCATCTGGATCATTCATTCAAATCGGGAACATCTGAACCGTCCATGAAGATCATCACTATCAAAGAAAAAGAGAGCCCTCATCCATTAATCAAGATCTAGTCCTCCAAAGATTTAGAAGGGTTCAATTGAAGATGGTTCAAGATTGAGAGATTTGCTTCATCTCAATTTGGCTTAATGAGATGAGGTTCAAATCGATTGAAGCTTGGTTCAATGAAGAGTTGGGTTCATCCAACTCAATCAAGAGTTCACCTTCTAATGGTTTCAACCTCAAACCCAAATCAATTCAATAGCCCACTCTTCAAACACAATCATTAAGCCCAATTTCATATTCTTAATGGATCCGGATCTCACTCCTCTCCTTAACCACATAACCCAAATCCGGATCCATTTGACTCAAATCTAAGTCCATGAAGCAACTCAAACCCAGATCCACTCAAGCCTAATGATTTTTTACCTCATCCTCAAATCTCATATGTTGATTCAAATCCAAGTGATCCGAGGGCTAAGAAAAATCCCTAATCGGATTCATCATCTCCTAACTCTCTTCTCCTTCTTCTCACGCCTCTTTCCCTTAGCCTCTGTTTGGATGGGGTGAAGAAAAGTTCATTAATGGAAGGGGAAAGGAGGGGAAGGGAGGGAAAGGGAGAGGAAGTAAAATATTTATTTTCCCCTTATTTGGGAGGGAGGGAAAGTTCATTAACGTAACATGTGTTACCTTATTTGGGAGGAAAGGGAGGGGAATGAAGGTTAAATATTTAAAATTATAAAAATATCCTCATTTTTTAAAATAAACCTATATGTGAAAAAATAACGATAAAATTGGAACAACAAATTTTTGAGTTCTCCTTCCCTCTCCTTCACCTTTCTTACACCCTAAATTGGGGTGTAAGAAATTTCGCTATTTTACGAGCATGCAAGGGTAAGCTTTACCCTCCATAACTCACTCCATCCCAAACAAGGGTAAAAATTCCCTTACCCCTCGTTTACCCTTCCCTCCCCTTCCCTCATCTGCTCCCAAACAGAGGGTTAACCAGACATTCCCCTTCTCCCTCTGCTCCACCTCCTCCATCGGCTGACAGTTGCCATCACCATCATCACTACCGCCAACCGATCATCTCTCTCTCCCTCATCTCCATTTCCACTGCAACCCTAACTCATGGAAGCTCCATCTCAAGCCATCGCCACCATCTCCACTCCTTAAGTGGCCAGCCTCCACCTCACACCTTCATCTCATAATCAATAAGGGGTGTTCCATCCATCCTTCTCCTCCATTTCTGGCCATCTCTTCTCTTCGGGTTAGAAGAGGGAGATCCAGCCATCTTCCTCACTTCCGACCACTTCTCTTTGTGTTAGAAGAGAAGGAACCGAAGCTCCATCTTCTCCACTGCAACTCCTCTTTGGGTTAGAAGAGGAGGAGCTCTTCCATCTCCATCTTCATCTCCTCTTCGGGTTATAAGAGGAGAAACTCGCTTCCTCCATCTCCTCCATTGCAACCCTCTCCCCTCTCTTCGAGTTATAAGAGGAGGAGAGCTCATCTTCGACATTTTCGGATAGTAACTTCTCTAAATCGACAGCCCCTTTGTTTCCTCTCTTCGAGTTAAAAGAGGAGAATTGGCTCCCTTCCAGCGATCCCATGGTCATCTCTCCTCTTCAGGTTAGAAGAGGAGAGCCCTCCATATTTTCGGACAACTTGCTCCACTCCGAATAACTGCCACATCCAAAGCTTCCTTTATCCTCCACAAGTTCCATCCACCACATCCGCAAGCACTTGGGTGATGTGTTTTTGGGTTGTGTTCTTTTCATGTGTTGGTTGATATATTGAGTTGATCATTTGGTTGTATGATTGTTGGTTGTTGAGTATGTTAAATGCTTGTATCAAATTGAACTCCCTTGTTTAAGGTTTCATGCATTAGTTTCAAATTGATCGATGCTTACAACATGTTCGGTGAAATTCCTCAACCAATTGTGTTACTTTAATTGTTACAATTAGGTTAGTTTAACTCCATGCAATGCTTGTTAGTTGAATGATTTATGTTTTCATGATGTTTGTTCTTCATTTGGATGTCATTAGATTAAATTAGATTAGACTTTATTAATTGCTCTAGGTTGAATTTTATGCTTAGTTTCATTTAATGTTTGCTTTGTGTTTTCTTTAATTTCCTTGCAATCATAGTTTACGTTAGACTAGGTTTTCTTTACTCGCATTATCTTTCAATTATTAGGGTTAGTTTTACACTTGCATTGCTTTTTATTTCTTAGTCTTAGCAATCCGAAATTCCAAACCCTCCATTTCCATAGCAAAAATCTCAAATACACAAATAACATTGATCCTAAGATTGTCATCATACAATTACATTCTTTGGGAGATGACCCGAGTCATCTCTATGCTATATTGGTGTAGAAGATGTTGTTCCTGGTCAAGGTGATTGGGCAGAAGACTTGGAAGATCGAGGACATCGGGAAGAAGTCCTAGTGGTCGAGGACACTAAGTGGGAAGCTCTAGGGGTCGAGGACACCAGGAAGAAGTCTAGATGGGTTGAGAATCGGACGTCTAGCGGGAAGTTCCAAAGTCAAGATTGGATGTTGAACAAAAGTCCAAACAAGTATGGTGGACCAAATGTTTGGCAACAGGTATATTCTCTTAAGAGGAGTAGGTGAGGACATGTTCCCCGTTGAGATAACATTATGCATCGATCCGACCTAGGGTTTCACTAGAAACCCAAAAGGCATGATTGAATAGTCCCGAGACTGTCAAGTTTTTTGCTCAATTACCTTAACCAGAACTTTGTTGCCCAGTCCACACAACCAGGTCTTCTTTGCCCAATCCACTCAATTAGGACTTCGTTGCTCGGTCCAACCAACCAGGACTTCTATCCAGTCTAACATACCAGGACTTCTTTGCCTAGCCTCAACCAGGACTTTCCTGCACACTCAGTCAAGCTCATCAGAACAACAATAACCCTTAACTTTGAACCTTTGTCATTATCAAAACTCATGTTTGACTAGGTAGTGCTTCCAGCACCAATAGATGTTTGATACTTAATTTGTTTGATACACCCTAATTTGTGACATACGAGCGTTATCAAAACCCTAATTCTGAGACTCTTACATAAAGTTATGGATCCGTGTCTAGTAGCGAGTCAACTGAATTTTTTAAAACAAAATGTGCATGGCTAGGAAGGTCTTAAATTTGAGACTTTATGGCATAGTGAGACTGAGGAGTACTGTAGAAATCTACAGGACTTAGATTGGGTCCCATCAAAGTTGGCTAAGGCTATCAATGAATTTTGATTGAAACTCATTGATGGACCTAAAAAATTTAGAATTCTAAAATCGGGACATGGAGTGTAAGAGGAAAGTGTAGAGAAGGTATAGATAGTGTGCAACCTTAATTTTGAGCCTCCTACATGAAGTTAAGGGTGTTGGTTTCGAAGGATCAGACCGTTGTGGTGCTGTTGTTCAAAGATTAGAACCATGTTGGAGAAATCACAACATAGTGGTGTTGGTTTCAAAGGATCAAGACCATTGTTGGTGAAGCCCAACACCATAATAGTCTTGATCCTTCTAAATAGCACCATTGTGTTGTGATTTCTTAATACATCAGTTATGATATTTGAAATCCAACATCACAATGGTCATGATCCTTTGAAACTAGAACCATGGTTTTGTGATTTATCCAACACAGTGGTGCTGATATTTATAAAATAGCACCACAATGATCCTGATCTTTCGAAACCAACATCATTGTTTTGTGATTTCTCCAACATTGTAGTGCTGATCTTTATAAAATAACACCACAATAGTCTTGATTCTTAAAAATCAACACCACTATGTTGTGATTTGTTCAATACAATGACGCTGATCTTTATAAAACACCACCACTATGGTTTCAATCCTTTGAAACTAGCACTCAAAATTTAATGTAGGAGGCTTAGAACTAGGGTTGCACATCCATCTATTCCTTCACTACACTTCCCTCTTCCTCCATGTTCAAGTTTTAGAATTTCAAATCTTCTAGGTTCATCAATGAGTTTTTGCCAAAACCATTGATGGCCTTAGCCCACTATGATGGGATCCAATCCAAGTCATGTAGATTTTTACAGTGCTCCTCAATCTCATCGTGCCCTAAAGTCTCAAATTCAAGGCCTTCCTAACCGTGCACATTCTATTTTCAAAAATTCAGTCAGCGCGCCAATAGACATGGATCCATAACTTTATGTAAGAAGCTTAGAATTAGGGTTGCACATAATATCTACCTTCTTTACAATTCTCTCTTCCACTCCATGTCAAGCTTTTAGAATTTCAAATTCTCTAGGTCCATTAATGAGTTTCGGCCAAAACTCATTAATGACCTTAGCATTTCTGATGGGAACCAACTCAAGTCCTATAGGTTTCTACAGTGTTCCTTAGTTTCGTCATGCTCTAAAGTCACAAATTCAAGGCCTTCGTAGTCGTGCACAATATGTTTTCAAAAATTTAGTCGATATGTCAATTGGAACAGATCCATAACTTCATATAGGAGGCTCAGAACCAGGGTTGCATACCATATCTACCCTTTATACACTCTCCTTTTTCACTCTATGTCTAGGTTTATCAATGAGTTTCAAGCAAAATCTATTGAAAGTCTTAGATAGCTCTGATAGGACCCAATCCAAGTCTTGTGATTTCTGCAGTGCTTCTTAGTCTCGTGCATGCGGTCTCAGATTTAAAGCTTTCCTAATCATGCACAGTCTATTTTCAAAATTTCAGCATAATCTTGTAGGTGGTGATGCTTTGACGAAATCAACACTAAGGTGTTAATATTTTGACAAAATCAGTACCAAAGTGGTAGTGTTTTGATGAAATAAGCACTAAGGAAGTGATGCTTTGGTCAAAGAAGCACTAAGGTGATGATGTTTTTAAGAAATAAATACCAAGATAGTGATGTTTTAATGAAATCAAGACCAAGATAGTGATGGTTTGACCAAAGCAGCGCTAAGGTGGTAATGCTTTAATCAAAACAACACCAAAGTATTTTTTTTTAATATTTTTTTAATTATTTATTTTTTAAAAATTTTGTTTCATTTTTCTCTTTTATAATTAGTTATTAATAAAAGATAGAAATAATAAAATAATAATAATAATAAATAATTTATTGATGATCCTTTAATTTTTTATTTTCAATTTTTTTAATTTTTTTTTAAAATATGGAATTTAATGATGTAAATTATTTTTTTTAAAAAATATATTTTTTAGAGCTATTTCTGTATGAAACTTTTTGATGAAATAATTACATTTTTATTTTTTTCTTAATTTGATTTGGTTCAATTAAATTTTGTTCGATTTGAATAAAAAATAATTTTAAATTTAATTTAGGGTTGAAAGTCTTGAAGAATATTTTTAAAATTAAATACATCATTAGGAAAATTAAAATGACTTTTTTACTTAACCACGTAGGCAATTTTTTAAAATACTCAAATTATATATATTCTATTTTCAGAATTATTAAATTATGTATCCAATTTCATTTTTATCCTTGTTACAGTTGTCGGTTGATTGATCAATCGATTGCTATTGTTCCTAATTGACTGTTAAAGTTGTAGTCCACTACATGAACAATAATCAATTATTTTTTTAAAAAATAATTAATTTATGTTTAAACAATCATTGCATTTAATATATTATGTCAAATTAATACTTGAGGGTATTTATATAATTAGGAGAACTAGACGAACACATAAGACCTAAGTTTTATATCATTTCGAGCTCTCTAGGTCCATCAGCCGGTTTCGATCGGTTTAGTCCAAAATTGGTTGATAAACCTAAAGAACTTAGAATGATATGAAATCAGGTCATATGTGTTCATCTAGTTCTTTTGATTATATAAATGCTCTCAAATATAAATTTGACATAATATATTGAGCGTAATAATTTTTTGAAGACGAATTAGATTTTTTGGATACATTCGTGTTCAAAAAATTATTGCACTCAATATAGTGAATTAAATTGATATTTGGAGGGCATTTATATAATCAGGAGAACTAGACAAATTCATATGACCTAATTTCATATCATTCTGAACTCTCTAGGTTCATCAGTTGATTTTGATCGAAACCAGCTGATGGACCTAGAGAGCTAGAAATGATATGAAACGAGATCTTATGTATTCGTGTAAAATACGAGAAAAATCTAAATAAAGTAGAGGGAAATTTTTGGAGTATAATGAAATTTTTCAGGATTTATTTGGAGACCTATGGAGTAGGTTTTGGAGTTATTAAGGAATTAAGTTGGGGTAAGTTGAAAAATTGGGGTAGTTAAACCCTAAGTTATTTTATAAATAGGGGATGCACTGTTCACTCGAGGAATCCCTTCTCACTCGACACTTTCCCGAGCCGTCCCCGCCCCTCCTTCCCGATCGCGCGAGCTCGTCTCCGCCGATCGCAATCGCCCGTCGCCGAGCTCACCTCCGATCGCGCCGATCGCCGGTTGCAAGCCACCACCGCCGAACCTTCCTTTCCTCTGTTCTCTTCTCCGATTGCACAGAGCATTGCCGAAGCCACAGGTTCGGCCGCATCTTCGCGATTCTCCTCGCTTCATTGGAGCGCCGACGCCGCACCTCACCCCCCCGAACCCCATCGGCCATAGATCGAGCATCGCCGGCGTTGGGGCATTGACAGAGCATCCCTCCCTGCCACCGGAAAGTGGTGGCTGTGTTTTCGCCGGAGTACCATCAACGGGGATTCCAATCTAGGGTAAGCTCAAGTCTCCTTCTCTCTAGGTTAAGGGATGTATGAATTAGGTTTGTATCGGTTTTTGGTGTTGATCGGAGTACCGTTGTTGATTTTTCTGTTGGCCAGCTCCGGTCACGGGTGAAGACTTGATTCGATTAATCCACCACTGCTTTACCACATTTTACGGTTGATTAATGATAGGTTAGTGGTGTGAGGAGGGGGACAAGGTACTGATCTTGTTCTCTTTGCTGTAATTGAAGCTCTCCTATTTTTGCTTTGTTTTAGGTAGCCGCTGAGCACCGGAGAAGAAATCCAGTGGGGTTTTCAGAGCCGATCAGTGGGTAAGGTTCATTCTGTTCTGAGTTTTGGAATAGTGCTGTTGGATTTAATACTTGTAGATTATTTAGGGGTAGCTTGGTATGTGTTTAACCAAGTAATGGAATGGAACCTAATTAGGGTTTTTTATATACCCCTCTAGTTTGGATGTGTGGAATTAAGAGCAATTAAGTTCACATTAAGAAAAGGAAACTCTAAATGGAGACTTGATTTCCAATCGAACCGTTAATTTGTTGTTTAAACTCGTATAATTAAGTTAGCGAGTTTATTACTAGAATTAATCTAGTACTTATGTAGACTTTTCAATTCCTGTCTATAGGATCCGGATTTGAGACGGGACGACAGATCTGAGGATATTTCGGATT
>JBBUKS010000029.1:7726659-7741177 GCA_038050645.1 Hedychium gardnerianum
TCTTATTTTTCGTCGCAAAATTTTGCGACGCCTTTTTTGGGACGAAAAATTTTTCGTCGCAAAATTCGTCGCAAATTCTTTTTGCGACGAATTTTTTTTAAAAATTCGTCGCAAAATTCGTCCCAAAACAGTAATAATTTTGTAGTGGTATTAACACTAAATTTGTAGAGAGTCTTAAAGATGTCTTTTTGGGTGTTTCAAATTGTGTGGTAGACCAATGTTTTTGGTTGGTCAAACATAACTAAAATAGGATCCAAACTCTAGATTGCTTCATTGGTTGCAAATAAAATTGGCATGCTAGATTTTGTTATTCATTCTAAGATATTTGGCAACTAAAAGCTATTTATATGTGAAAAACAACTTTCTATTTGGTGATTTAGTTGATTAAATGGATTCTTAGTTGACTAAATATATCTTTTTGTTCAAATCGATTTCTAGGATGTTTAGCTAGCCGAATTTTGGTTAGTCATAAAACATGGATAGGTTTAGGTGACCAAAATTTAAATTTTGATTTTTTTTGATAGATGATTCTACTCAATATTTGTCATTTAATTTTGAAACAGTGAATTAGTGTTTGGCAGATGTATCAATCTGAGACTGTTTTGTTTGACCATTTTGGGAAGATCTTTTCCATATATCCTTTGAAGATTCCTTGTTCATAAGAGAACGCTCATTCCGGTTGGAAAATAGTAGTGTGGAAAAACTTTAGACATCCCAAGGGCCAAAATGTCTGATCTAGACTTAATTCTTAATTTAAAAGCTCTCATTCAAATAAATCTAGTTTCATTCTTTTGTTAATCCTTATGGTGTCATCTAGAGGGGAATGAATATACGGTTGTGTATTTTCTTGCAAATATAAAATTCAGTTCAATCATTAGTAATAATCGCATGTGTATCAAGATTAGAGCAATAAAAATATATAAATATATAGAAAAAATAAAACAATCAAGATCAATACAACAAGAGATACAATGTGGTCCGGTGATCCTTCTACATCCATGGTGAATTCTAGTGCATAAAACTAAATTCACTAAGATACTCATTTATAAGAGATAATAGAGTAGGTCTAACAATTTAAGAAATATCGTATCACCGATCTAGATTGACAAGATGAACTCGCTAGGTGTAAATACAATAAATCTTTAAAAAGGTAGGAAAGTTGCAACATAATGAGATTTTCAATCACATCTCACTTTAGACAATAATGATCAATGCAAGAATGGGACTAGATCTATCAATACAAAGCTTCGTTGATCAAGAGCAACATTTAGATCACATGTTTCAACCAAATAGAATGAGTTGTGTTATAACAAAGAAGGAATCTACAAAGAAATATGGAAACAATCTTTCCAAAATGGATAGAAATCTAGCTCTCACTGGTCACATTTGTCCAATGATTAGTCAACTAGTAATTCCCACTAATTGCCTGCCATTAGGCAGAGACCTTCATTAGCACTAACTAAAAATTAAACATTAGTCACCTACTAGTCATCTAATTTATGATAGGTCTAGTCAATTGCCTATTCGACTAATCGACTAATCGACTAATCGCCTATTCGACTAATCTTAAGTATGAGTTTAAACATAGTACCAAGACTAGGACTAGTTGAGTACCAATCTACTAGTTGACCATTATACTGTATAGGAAGTTCACACTAGATGACTAGTACAAAACTAATCACTTAAATCCTACATATAAGCAAATTTAAAACCTAATGTGTCAAACAAGTTATCTTCAAGAAATGATCTTAGGATGTGTCAAGATCTAGTTACATTTGGTAAAGTTCACACTAGTATCTAGAACTCCCTAAATTGGACAAAGATAACCATCAATACATAAATTGGAAACAAAGTATTATCTCAAATACCATGCTAAAATTCTAACAAACAAGGAGCAAGTTCTTTAGATAAAACCATACCCATCCTAAATACTTTCCTTTTTTATACATATACCCTTAAGCCCAAAATATAATTCACAGACTCTCGAGGTAGGATTCTAAGCTTGATATTGCCCCCAAAATGCAAGTTTCATTTGCTTCATATGCTTGTCTTCAATTCATTCGGTCAAGTTTAGTGTCCTCTAATGACTTACAATAGATATTAAAAATGTATTTCCAAGACAAGGTCGTCAGTCCTAAGTAGCTCACCCAAACATAGTGTCAACTATCAAAACTATGCATCAATCTAACCACAATGGAGTATCCAACATCATACTTATTGAGATTTATTGCACTTAGATTTAGTTTATCTAAATCGATAACTTGAGACTTATCCTTAAGAATTTCCAAGACGAATGGTTAATGATTTTCTATTTTCAAAATTGTTGCACTGAAGCGGAAGGCAGTGGAGTAAGAATTTGATGTTCTGAACTACATTACATTATATTGCTTATGTTAGTATTATGCTCTCGATATATTTTATCGTTGTTCTATATATATTTTTATAACATGTATTCACCCTTCCTCACAGTTTGAAGGTGTCAATCCTTTGATCAAAACAAGGGTAATGCCAAAGAATTCGTCACTGTCTAGCTGATCATTCTTTACTGTCACACTGTACTAACAGGCTTAAAGGTTGTTTGCAATTTCACTAGTCTCCTGTCATGACCTATTGAACTTTTATCGTCTTACTGATCCCTTGAATATAGATTTACTTACCCAATCACAAGGACAACACCATAGCAAACTGATTGAACCCATCCAACCTCAAGAATATCTGATTAGAGCAGACACATTTGGATCATATATACTTATTAGACGATCAAATAATATTTGACGCTTTCATATTGTAATTATTGAATCTTCACTCGCAACTGCTACCATTAAGTTTAACGAGGTGAAGATAAACTTATTTACCACACTCTGACCTTCAAGCGAGCAAATTGCAGAAATAACTTCATGCTAATCAGCTTCTCAATGCACCACTTTAGTACCATTGTACAAAAAACAACTTACTTTTACGAGCATAAAACATCCAGTAATTAGACATTATTTGATAGACCAGACGGACTTTTACCGTAGGGCTCAGAAAAATATTTGTACTGAGATAGAATGTACACTTCTGGTTCCTAAGAGATTGTAGCTGTTCATTAATGGCGAGTGGCCATATATCACCATTTCAAATGCTTGGTAATCCACTCACACGATAAGGTATAATACACAGATGAATACCAGTTGAATATAAGCCGAAGCAACGCATTGGCAGCAACTTGTTGGTTGTAGTGACGGCGCCATACCTCCATGTTGAGAAGGTACCACAGTTGGTGGTGGTGGTGGTAGTGTAGGCAAAGGAGGCTCTGTCACATTGGAATTACTCAACACTGGCATAGGAGCCATAGCCGGTGGCATCACGCTTGGATACATTAGCGACACTAGTAGACGATCTTGAATGGGGAGCATATAGTTTGGTGGTTCCCTCAGATTCCGGCAGGTGTTTCCTGCAGAGTATAGGGATATCACCATCCAAGTTTAGCTTCAAATAAAACTTACGCCCACAAGGCAAAGAAAAAGGAATTGAAATGTTGAAGTGACGATCATACTTTTGTAACGTCTGCCAGTCCCTGGGAAATCTGTAATGATCCCATCTACTCCAGCTCCAACAACATATGTATTGATCGCAACAGTTGCATCTGACAAGAAGTCCCATGGTTGAGATGTAAATTCATTCTGAAAGAGATAAACATACACATCAAGATCTGCAGCATGCAACTTTGGGATCAGACCAGTTTCCCCTGTGATATAGAGATTTGACTCAGGATAAATGGAATCCTGACTGAGAGCCACAGCATGTGCGAATGTCTTAATATCTGACACTGAAGAAGGATCTGCATCGCGGATGTTATAGTCTATTTTGTAAACCAGTTTGTATTGTGTTAGCTGCTTGAACATCTCCAAAACAGAGCTGTTGGGTGACTGAATCATAACTTGTGAAGCATTGTGGTAGCCAGCATCATTAAGGGAAGAGATTACAGATTCTACCACATCAAATCCTAATCTCTCAGCCATAAATTTTGCATGCTGTACCCAAAGAAAGAAACTAATTCTCAGTAAGCATGGTGCAATAATACAGAGTAGTTGTAGATTAAATTTTACCAAAGATTACTAAATGAAGAAATTAATATTTGCTTGTTTAATTCCACCTCAAGCAATTAATAAAGAATTATAGAAAAAACATTTTGGACCCAATAACATACTGAAAAGCTGGCTATCATATTTGATGCATCCAGCAGTTGTGAAGTTTTTTTATCATAAATACCAGTGGGAAAATTCACACTTGCGCTGTCTACTACAAGACATGCAAGAAACCAATACAAATCTAATCAAGTTCATTTCTTGTAATTTGTATATTTATATTTAATATGCATATATACAATATAAAAATGTATGTCATATGCAAAAAATAAAAATAAAAGAGAATAAAAGAAATGCATGTCATTCATTGATGGGCACCTCGATACTGATCAAGACTCGTAATAGAGATTTGTTTAATGCGAAGTCTAAAAAGTCTGAAAGTCTCATGAACTTCCCACTATTACGGTATCGAGGGTTCCGGTTCAATCCATATCTAGACTCTGGCTGTGAAATTAAGGCTGCAAACGAAAAAATGAAAGTTATTTCTACTGAAATAGATCTGGAAGAAAGAAACCATATAGGAATTAAAGCTGGAGACAAAAAATTGCTACAATGCAATATGCGTACAAGAACTATGAGGTACTTTGAAAGAAGAACAATGGAATTTCTCATAAAATGACCCAACATAATCTTTAATTCACTCATCAGTAGAACAATTACACTACATGATAAAACTTTGTTGATGTCTTTATGAAACAATCAACATATTATCATCAAAATACACTACATGATAAACTAATACATGCATATATGACTATTATTTACTATACAACAAAATAAAGTGTTGATTGATATATTTAAGAGATGTCATATAAAGAAAGTTCACTTAGATAACAATAAATATGAATAATAACTGAAAGAAAAATTGATGCTTTGGTAGTCACTCATCCCTATGGGAAATGGTTGCTTTTTGCAAGTTAATGTATAGGATTAATACATAAATAGAGCACAACCATCTTTTTCTTAAATCTAACACATCTTTCATTTTTCTAAATCAAGCACAATGTTGATAAATCACGTTATAATCTAGCACCTATTAAAGTGAGCTATTAAAAAAAACATGGTACCCACATGGCATTATGCATCAAAGTGCTTATGATGCTTACATGGATTAATAGCTCTATTTGCCCCTTTACAACTAAAATACCCAAAACCCTTTACAACTCCATGCAGGCATCTCAATATGCACTTTATTGAATTGGCATAATGCTAAAGTGGTGCCATGTTAGCTTTTTACCAGCCAACAGATAAAAATTTGACGAGTGCTTGGTTTTTAACACAATTGGTAAATGTTATGCTAAATTTAAATAAATAAAGAGATATACTAAGGTTGAGAAAATATCAAAAGGTTGTTAGATTAATATATTAACATAACTTATATACACAAAAAGAAATGCCAGATGAAGTTTCAACCTGTAACTAAGTAATTGTGGCATCTAAGCTTGTCCTATGTTTGTAATCATATCTAATTATAGGATAGATCTTATTAAGAATGAAATCTCATAATACAATGATATTTCATCAGGGCAAAATTAACTTAGAAAATACCCTACTCACTGGGAAGTGATTTCTTTTATAGGTTAATTGTGAATAAGTTAGATTAGGATTTAATTTAATTAGGATGTAATTTCCTACACCCACTAATATTAAAATTATTTGAAATCTATAATTTATATGCTTATTCAATTTTTATATAAAATTTAAGTGTGATGCGCCTCTATCCACAAGATGGTTTGGATTTACATATACTTAGCTTGTATACTTATAATATAATATAGACTTCTATTCTTTGGTTTTTGAGCTTTTCCTTCTACTCCTACTAATATTTTTGCATTAAGTAGCTATAACTTTCTAACTAAAAAGAAAATCTTTTGGTTGTTGGTGCATAGATCTTGAATGATGCTCTATGGATGAACCACTCATCCTAATGGAATAAGTATGTCACTTGTGAAAGAAGTATGTGAGAAATGGGAGCAATATAATCACTTAAATACAACATTCATTATCATATGTAGTTCAATTCTTAAATGTAAAATAGTCAAATGATTTTATACAACAACAACAAACTTTTATCCACCAAGTGGAATCAGCTATATGGATCTTCCTGCATCATTGGACTTGATCTCCCAAATGCATTATGAAGATTGACCTCCAAAAGACGTTTGACTCTGCACACTTGGATTTCTTACATATAGGGGTGTCAAAAATGAACCCGACCCGACCCGAGTCGATCCGAAAAAAATCATGTTCGGGTTGGGGATTTTCGGGTTGGGGTTGGGGTTGGGGTTGGGGGTTTTTGGGTTGGTTTAATTTTGGGTCGGGTTCGGGTCCGGTTGACCTGGGTTGACCCGGATTGACCCAAGTTGATATAAATTTAGGATTTAGGGGATTTTTTTGGGGGTTAAATCAAATTTTATTTTAAAAATTAAGATATTTTAAGTACATAAATAACAAAATGTAGTATAACAATGATAAAATATTAAGATAAAAGTGAAACTAAGGAATAAGGAAATTAAATCGAAATCGAATTTTGATTTTCCTAGGTTGATTTATTTATCGCTGAAATAAAATTCTACTAAAAATAGAAAAGCACAAATTTAAGGCATGACTAAAGGAATTTATCCCAAAATCCACCAATTTTGATACTTTTGCCTTATTTGGCTTTCGGGTGGACCCCAACGTGCCAAAAAGACATCTTTCACCACATCACTCTTACACTAAGGTAAGATTTGATGTCTTCACGATTTGCTCTTAGACAACCATGGTTGGAAGGTAAAATTTATTTCCACTGAATTGTATTAATTTCTTTTGAAAATCACTATTTATTTGGTCCTTATGATTACCATCATGAATAATGTTTAAGGTTTCCATGAATTAGTTCTAACACACTCGTATTAATGAAACCAAACATGATCAGTCAGGCAACTTTTTTCACCGTATTCATCAGCACTAACATAACTGTTATGCTTCAAGAAGCACAAAGCAAAAAAATATGATCACACTTACAAGTCAAAAGCGGAGATTAAAGTCTTTGAAAACTGGAAACAGGTTGCATATATGACTAGGAAGAAATAAAGAAAGAATACTAGATAACTAACAATGGTCTCTTTTTAAATAAAAAATCAAAATGGAAAATTATTGTGTTTATAGGTTCTAAGTAATATGCATAGGGTGTACAGAAACATCAACTCACGCTTCAGGTTGTTTTTAATTTCATCCCATGTGAGATTGAAGGTAAATATACCAGCACTGCTCTTGATTTCAGGGATAAGAGAGAATCGTGACGAGTAAGGTGATCTTGTCACTGTGGTTATTGTTAAAAGGTCTACATTGCTCATGCATACCAGAGTTCCATCTCTTGTAAATTGAACAGAACAGTCAATCACATCTGCACCATCATCAACAGCTTTCTGATAAGCCATATCAGTACAATCTGCATATTCTCCACTGGCTCCATTGTGTGAGATGATTAATGGTTTCCCTGAAGCAGCACATATGCAAAGAATCAAATAGAGAAGAGACACAATAAAAACAATGGCACCTTAGACTAAACTCAGAAGAATACCATGATCTTGGCTATTTGTGTTTAAGTGAGAAAAACATCCTGCAAGAATCAACCATTTTATCAAGTAATAGACATGAGATTACCTAATAGAAAAACACATAGGCTTGCAAAGCAGAGATGAATCTGAAGGAAACATACACATCTATACTGAGCAAATTATCAATTATTCTCCTGCAAAAGATACACAATTATACTGAACAAATTATCAATTATCCCTGAAACCCAAAATATGTTCTTCTGAGGACCAACACATTGAGAAAATTTCACTAGGACATCAAAGTGTTTTGTTGATAATTTAAATCTTAATCTTTAGGGTGCATTTGATTCATAGGATCGATTATTCTATTACTGACAAGTTCTCACGTAGTAAGCATTTCTATATTTGACTATAAAACACAAATTCCTTTAGGATATAAATTCCAAGGGGATTGTCATTTCTTATTCATCCTCCATAGCTATTTTTTACTCTATTTTAAGAAATAGTTATTCCTCCTTGTTTTATTCTTTAAAAGACAGAATCTTCTAAGAAATTCTCCAAAACTAGCAATGTTGGTTATGGTAGATTGGATGTACTAGATTGGATGGACCAAATCGAATAGATAGAGTGGCCAACCAGTTGACAAACTAGCAAGTTGAGCAAGCCAAACATATTAGGGAGATTGGATGGTACAACTAGATGTATTAATCTTTTGGAGTTATTGCTTGCCTAATAGCTATATCATTCTGGTAAACTAAATATAGAAATAGTTATCCAATATCTATTTCATTTCATAAATCAAACTAAGGAATACCTATTCTATTTCAATCCCAAAGAATAATTATTCAATTCTTTCTATGTTGCTTTTTGTTAACCAAATATACCATTATTTGTAATGTTTTGAAGCGCGAGAGTAGCGATGATCACATTGATGCCATAACATTTGAATAAAACTTAACTACAATTCTTCAATGATTTTAACATTATATAATAAGTAAAATTTTGAAGAATCTTAGGAACTCGACTTTCAAACATCACATTAATTATATAATTTGAAAGCAATTCGATAGGCACCTTATGTTTTTCTCAATTTGTTATTGAGACCTCAAGAACCACCACATGTAGCAAATGAAATTGTACTCTAAAAATAATTAGAGTTTGTTCAATATATTGTCAATGTTATCGGCTCATAGGGTTTGCATGTAAATAAATGAGTCATAGGGTTATATTTGCAATATTTCTTACTCTTTAATAAGAAATGTTTTGAAGAGAAAGAGTAGGGATGATCATATTGATGCCATAACATTTGATTACAACTTACTACAATTCTTTCATGATCTTAACTTTGTATAACAAGTAAACCATTGAATGATCCTAGAAACTCAAGAGTTTTGAACATCACATTAACTACATAATTAGTAATCAATTTGATGGGCATCTTATGTTTTTCTCAATCAAATGAAATTGTACTCTAGAAATAATTAGAGATTGTCCTATATATTCTCACTATTATAGGTTGGTAGAGTTTGTATGTAGATACATGATTCATAGAGGGAGAAGGAGACAACCACTGCAATATTCTTATTCTTTAATAACATATATATATTGGTAGAGGGAGACAACCAGACATTGTGCGATAAATAATTTATATCTGTAATTTTCATCTCTTATCGGTTTATCATCCTTCTCTTGATTTGTCATTGCTATCATCTACGTCATTGTGAGAAGGTTGAAAATTTTATTTAAAGCTCTTTTTTGGTTCTATTACGAATTTGAGACATGAATCTAGACTCTCTGGTCCATCAAACAAACATCTGCTTGCCATCACATCATGATTCAATCTATGAAATGTTAAGAACTTTAATGATTTGACTATGGGGATGAATAGATGGTGTCTTTTTTTTTTTTTGCAAACAATCAAGCATATTTCCAAATATCCACCAAAAGTATGTGACCCCGCCGCCGCCGCCTCCAATCATATCATAATACAAATATTGACAATGAAATTGATTTTCTAATTGATGTATGTGTCTCCAAGCTGAAGACTATTGTTTTAGTGTCATTTGTTTATTATTATTAATAAAAGTATCAAAAAATAAAAATGTTCACAATAAATAAAATACATCAAATATTCACAATTTATAACATTGTCAAAATTAACATAAGAAATATTCATAAAAGATATAAGAAAAATATCTAATTTTAATAAAAATACTAAACAAATCAAATAAATATCTTCTTATGAAAATATTATATAAATTTTTGAACAACTATTAAATTGACATAATAAAATTTTCATCTCAATCTATTACACTAGTAAATATGAAAGTAATACAACTAAGAGTAAGCACAAGTATAATTGACAAATAGTAGTAGCAACAACAAAAACAACCAAACAGTTATCCCACCGAGTGGGGTCGATTATATGTATCCTCCTATACTATTGGGCTCAATCTCTTACTATATCCTTATCTATATTTAAATGAATTTTATCATGTTTTATTGTTGCTAACCAAGTTTTCTTTAATCTTCCTCATCCTCGATTAATGTGCGTATTTATCCGAGTCTTATATCGCTTAACTAGAGCATTTATTGATCGCCTAAGTACAAGTATATATCATCTTAAATGTATTTTCCCTCAATAGGCGCAACCTGACTTTCTCTCTAATGTTCTCATTTTTTATCCTATTTATTCTCGTATGTCCATACATCTACCTTAGCATCCTCATTGCTAAGACTCTCATCTGCTGCTTGTGTGCTTATTCATGGCCCAACATTCAACTTCATATAACATATCAGATCTAATTGTCATTTTGTAAAACTTCCTATTATAGATTGTATAAATAAAAATAGGAAATATAGGGATATGATTTATCTTGATTGTAGGGATTTGATTAATTTACTTTTCTAATATAGGATTGAAACTCGGAATATATATGTATGAGACTAATGAATAAATATATATATATATATATTACTCCTCTATTTGCTTTAATATTTTTCAAGGTATCAAAGCCCCCAAAAAAATAGTGGGTTGGGTATGGTCGCTTATTTAGTAATAGTTTGTTCTCACCGCTAGTTTAGGAGGAACCATGACTACGGATGGCAATTTCCTCAGAATCCAATTGAGGATCCGATACCCAACCCGAATGGAGGAGGGTATGGAGGGATTTTTTGAACCCGATTAAATAATTAGATAATCGGGTATGGGTATTCGGGTAATCGAGTATGGAAGCGGATCTAGTAGAATCCTATCCATACCCGACCCGAATACCCGAGTAAATAATATATATATATATAATAATTTTTTCCCCAAAACTCATTGACTATTTTTGTTGATTTTTAATCTGTTTTTATTAAATATGATTAAATTAGGAGTAGGCTATAGATGTCTAATATGTTTTTGTTGAATTATGTTTTTTTATATGATATTAATTTTAATATGCTTTTGTTGAATGATCGTAGTTGGATGAAATGAAGAAAATTATTAGTATAGAGGATATCCGATACTCTGATGGGTATGAGGATGGATATCCGTTCTCCAATGGGTATGGGTATGGGTATGGGTATGGGGATGAAAGTTGAAAACCCGATAAGGATGGGGATGGGAATGCGTATGGGGATGGGAATGGATATGGGGATGGGGACGGAGGATATGGAATCCGACCCAAACCCGACTCATTGTCATCCCTAAACATGGCTCGTCAATCTACTATCACCCAAATTTTAGTCATCGAAATCTCTACATGTGAGTCACGCGTCGTTATGCGTTTTCTAGTCTAGTCCCACACGTCGGTGCGTGAAAGCGCATTCATTACCAAAAATCTCTTCAGTTGTCACTATTTTAATCGCCCAACTCCATACAATATAAAATGCACAATACATTAAAATTTTCAACATATTTAAACTTTACATCAAAATTCATCCAAATATAGGATTTTTCAAGATTTCATATTTTTCTAGGTAGAGGAAATCAAAATCGATATGCTTTTGAAATTTCACATTTTTTAAATTTTCAAGAATTTCTTGTGAATTTCTTAAAGTAGCATTTGAAATTTTTAAAATTCTAAAAAAATAAGGTTTAGTCATTTTCATGTCTATTTTGGATTCTTGAATCTCTTTATTAGGTTTAATATTGATTTTTTGTTTCATCTAATTGATATTTTATGCCTTGTAATAATTGTATACATTTTAAAACATCATGATTACATACTAGTTGCTTGTGCATAATAGAATGCAAATAGAGTCGACCCCACTTAGTACGATAAGGCTTGATTGTTGTTGTAACATGCAAAATAGAATTTTATCACAAAGCACTTAGTGATATGGTTTTCATACTTTTCAAGTGTTGATATAAGTTGGAACTCGATTATATGACCAAACTTAGTGCTTATATGATTAAAATTTGTAAAGAATTTTAATCCTAGAGTCTGCTTATTATGCTTATATGCATTCTTCCTCATGTGTTTGCGTTGATTCAAAATGTCTTTTCATTTTATAAAAATGAAAAAATGCAATTGTTTGCATGAAATTAATGTGTAATGCCTGAAATGATTGAATGCTTGCATGCTTACTTGTTTAATGACCACAATTAATTGGCATCTATTATGATCATTCGTGTAGTGTTCAGTTATCACATATTAGTATAATTTTTTATGTGGTGAAGAGGGAGGAATGTGAGGCTTAAATAGTAATGCTCTCCCTAATCAAAAAATAAGTTGGTACCACAAGGTAACTCGAAACAAAGATTCAGAGAGTTCCACAGGATGCTTGGGTCAAAAGGAAGTTAGCATTGAGGGGAGCTTTGAGTTTTAGATTGTCTTGTTGCATTGCATGTTTATACTTATTATTTTCTCTAACATAAACAGGTGTCAAAAAAAATAAAAAGGGGATATTGTTAGGGAAACGATGCCTCCCATATTGTTTGGGTTAGATCACATTATTTTGATGATTTAGCAATATCACTTAAGTTAGGTATATTTAGTGTGTAGGTTAGTCATGCCAGACAGACTTATTGCTCGAGGATTGGTAGCTCAAACCAAGTATGAGACTTAAATTGAGGGAATGCTTGGAGTGCTCAAGAGAGAGGAGCCTGGATCAAGAAAGAACTTAATGAACTTAAAGGAAAGTAGCCCGACACTCAAACTACTCAAGGGTAGGGAGTTTGAATCAAGGAAGAGCTTGATGGACTTGAGGTGACCCAAATCAAAAAAATGCTCAAAATACTTGAGGGAGGGGAGCCCAAATTGAGGAAGAACTTGGTAGACCGAGGGCTATAAGGCAAATCAAGGAGCTCAGAAGACCAAGGCATGGAATCCAGATCGAGGAGTTAAAGATTCAAAAAAATGTAAATCTTATTGTGTTATTATGGTGATGTAACTTTGGGTTTATTTTTTAGCATATAAAATCTGAAATGTAATTGCCTAGGTAGTGGATGAGCTACCTAGAACTCAATTTTAAAGCCTTGAAATATTCAAAGAACACTTAATACTATTGGGACCGCGAGGCCGACTAGAAGGGATGAATAGCAATCATAAACCTACAAGTGTGATTCTAATTTACTCTTGCTATCAATAGCAAAGTCGCATATACAATTAGCACAACAAAATAAAACATACACAAGAAGAGCACTTATGATTGCTAACAATGACATTTACATGGTTCAGCATCTTCCAGACTCCTATTCCACAGTCTATAATCCATCAGTGGATCACTCCCACTATCTTTCTCCTTCTCGGTCAACTAGCGGAGGTGGAGAAACTTCTCTTACAAGCACAAGGATTACAAAGAGGAAGACTAAGAATATTACAAGAGACTTATCATAGGTTTAACCAATACTATTTCGCTAACCTTGAAGTTTCCCCCAAGTCCTCTTTTTATTGCCTTTAAAACCCTTTGTTATAATTGATTTACTGCCATTGATCAGTCGATTGGTCAAATCTCAAACCCCGAAGCACTTTAGGTATTAGATTTCCCATCCACAAGTGGACTTATTTCTAATACCAATCAACTAATAATCGTGACTATGACCACCTCTTAGGTCAACTTCACCTACGTTGAGTTCTACCCTCGCCCCATTACATACAAGTTGCTCAACACTCATAACTCACCAAAGTCTTATAATTGCAGCTTGACTTCACCCCTCGGTCATCTCGTCACATTACTAGTGTTAGTTGTTGGTGCAATTAGCCTCCAGAATTTCGATATTTGACAATATACCAATGTATGGTCAAGTTTGACCAGGGGTTGATCCAAACAAGACTTGATGTTTGGAAGTGAGCTAAGTATAGTAGGTCAAAGATTGACTGGGTGACTAGCAAAGGTAAAATCTAGTTAGGTCAAAGGTAGGTTGATTGGATGATTATCAAGGAAAAGTCGACGCAGTTCAAGGGTAACCGGATGCTTAGCAAGGGAAAGTCCTAATAGGATA
The DNA here is from genome assembly GCA_038050645.1 of Hedychium gardnerianum. Classification (NCBI taxonomy): domain Eukaryota; kingdom Viridiplantae; phylum Streptophyta; class Magnoliopsida; order Zingiberales; family Zingiberaceae; genus Hedychium; species Hedychium gardnerianum. Next base: position 7,740,762 of record JBBUKS010000029.1, read on the forward strand.
TTAGACAAGGGAAAGTCCAAGCAGTCAAGGATGATTGGAAGTCTAGCAAGTGGTAAGTCCAAGCAGCAAGTCCAAGCAGGATGCTTAGCAGACTTGATCCTAAGGGAATGTACATTAGGTGATGAGATCCTAAGGAAATGAACCTTAAGTGGTAAAGTCTTGGAAGAACTCCAAACAAGAAGCCTATTAGGTCAAGTAGACTTATAGGGTTAGGCTTGATCCCAAAAGAGTGACCCTTAGGTCATAAAATCTTAGAGTGATCTCCAAGCAAAAGGTAAGCCTAGTAGGTCAGGTAGACTTATAGGATTAGGCTTGATCCTAAAAGAGTGACCCTTAGATGGTAAAGTCTTAGAGGAGTGATCTCCAAGCAAGAGTTAAGTCCAGTGGGTGAGGTAGACTTACAGGATTAGGTTTGC
>JBBUKS010000029.1:7741277-7752841 GCA_038050645.1 Hedychium gardnerianum
TGGTAAAGTCTTGGAAGAACTCCAAACAAGAAGCCTATTAGGTCAGGTAGACTTATAGGGTTAGGCTTGATCCCGAAAGAGTGACCCTTAGGTCATAAAATCTTAGAGTGATCTCCAAGTAAGAGGTAAGCCTAGTAAGTCAGGTAGACTTATAGGATTAGGCTTGATCCTAAAAGAGTGACCCTTAGGTGGTAAAGTCTTAGAGGAGTGATCTCCAAGCAAGAGTTAAGTCTAGTGGGTGAGGTAGACTTACAGGATTACGTTTGCTTGTTGTGTTTGTATATTTGTCTTGCAGGAATCTGAAGCCAAAAGTAAGACAGAGAGCAATCGGACGCAGTTGGACCAAGTCCGAAGTGAACCGAACTTGACTCGGGTCGAATTGGACCCAAGTCGGTTTAGTCGACCGATCCCAAAGATCGGTAGACCGATCAATCTAATAACGACAAGATCCAGATCGTGATAAACTTGGTCATAGGGATCAAGTTTTATCCAGGATCGGTATACCGATAGGCCTGATCGGCATACCGATAGGCCTTATCGGTAGATCAAAAAATTGCTATAAAAGAAATCCCGAGCACGACGTTCAGATCATCAATCTTGCTACTACTCTTCATCTCGGTGGTCATGAAAAGATCTTGAAGCTCTGCAACCGAGGAAGTTCCAGGAGGGGTATGCTGCACTTAGGACTTTCGGATTGGCTCGACAAAAGGCTTGTTTTTATTTATATTTATCTGTGCGCTTTATGTTTTATACTTGTGATTGATATATAAATCTGTAAGAGGTTTCTCCGCCTCCGAAAAAGTTTCAAAAGGGAGATACGCTAGTGGACGGACACTTCCCGTACATAGGCCTTAGATGTACTAACCCTGGGGGGTTACGAACCAAGTAAATCCTCGAGTCGTTATTTCCTTTAGTTTATTTATTATTTTCGCTGCTACTAATCTGATTAGAAAGAATGAGAAACGAAACAAAAAGGCGTGATCGATATTCACCCCCACCCCCCTTCTATCGATCTCACCGATCCTACAATTAGTATCAGAGCCTAAAGGGCTCTTGATTGGACTAACCGCCACGGGAGCGGAGGCCAAAGATGGAGGTGGAGAAAAGGTATGATGGTGAATTTAAGTTTTAAATATCATATAATTTGCTTTAAGTGCAGGGAGAGAGGGCACTACAAAAATAAGTATCCTACTCGTAAGACTCGAATGGCACAACCGGTGGTAGAGGAATCGATGTCAGGGAGTCTGGAGGAACAAAGAGCACATCGTGTGCTTCAAATGCTAGAAATTTGGCCACTACAAGAACTAGTGCCCGGAGAAAAAGACGAAGAAAAAGTTCACAGAATTAGGGGAAGCGAATAAGGTTAGTAAGTTTGGAAATTACGAAAATAGCCCTGTCAAAATGCATGTTAATTTGGTTTGGTTATACTCTAATAATAAATTAGATAATTTGCATGATAAGTTAGATTTGAAATTTTCAAATTTAATTAATAAAATTAATCCGAATTTAATTAAAAACATGGTTAATCAAGTTAAAATTAATATGAAAAATTCAAATTCAATTAATAAAGTTAATCCGAATTTAATTAAAAACGTGGTTAATCAAGATAAAATTAAATTGAAAATTGAAAATTTAATTAATAAAATTAATCCGAATTTAATTAATAATTCAATTAATAAAAATAATTCAAATTTGAAAAATTCAAAGTTAATCACTAATAATTCAAATCCAACTAATCTAGATAATAAAATTAATCAAGACCAAGTCAACTTAGTTCTAGATAAAGTTAATTAAAATCTTAATAAAATTTTTGATCTATTCATTCAAAATAAATCTAATTCAATTAATTTGATCAACTCAAATTTAAGTAATTTAAATAATTCGGAATTAAATAATAAATTTAATTAATTAATCAAGATAATTCTAAAAATAATTTGATCAATTTTAATCTTAAAAATTTAAATAATTCGAAATTAAATAATAAATTAATTAATCCAGATAATTTTAAAAATAATTTAATAAAGGAAAACTGCTATAAAAGAAACCCCAAGCACGATGTTCAAATCATCAATCTTGATACTACTCTTCATCTCGGTGCTCGTGAAAAGATCTTGAAGCTCTGCAACCGGGAAAGTTCTAGCAGGAGTGCGCTGCGCTCAGGACTGGCAAAAGGCTTGTTTTTATTTATATGTATATGTGCGCTTTATGTTTTATATTTGTGATTGATATATAAATCTGTAAGAGCTTTCTCCGTCGTTGAAAAAGTTTCGAAAAGGAGATACGCTAGTGGGCGGACGCCTCCCGTATATAGGCCTTGGATATACTAAGCATGGGGTTAGGAACGAAGTAAATCGAGTCATTATTTCTTTTAGTTTATTTATTATTTCCGCTGCTACTAATATGATTAGAAAGAACAAACGACAAAATGAAAAGAAAAGACGTGATCAATATCCCCCACCCAATCGATCTCACCGATCCCATATTAGTACCCCGAGCAATCGAGGGGAGATTGTTGAAACCTCAAGTAGTGTTAACCACGGTTTTGATGTTTGGGCAAACCGATTTAAGTTAGGCCTTGCTTTGGTATATGATATGTGTATTTAAGTGTGCAGGGAATTAGAAGAACACACAGGAGCACCCGATGACTCAGGGTTCAACGCAGTACGATGAAAGGTGGTATGGAATACCCAAGGAACCGAAAGAACGAGGAGTATCAGAAACTTTTACTTTGAGCAGAAGAAGCAAGCATACGAGAAGAATGATACAGAAAGTGAATCGACAAGCTCGGTGCATCTGAGGGACGAGAGGCTTGGTGGAAGAGTATACCAGTGGGAGAAAAGGATGCATGAGGAGTCTGCCGGAGGGCTCGGTGCATCCGAGAGACGAGAAACCGAGAGGAAGACTTCTTAAGGTAAGCTGACTTAAGTGAACTGTATTTGGGACGAAACATAAAACTCAACTTAGGCGAACTTGTCGTAGACAACTTGAGTCATAGTTTCGGGCAACAGAAACTAGTTCCGAGAGATCGGAACTCGGACGACCATAATGGGTTCGATCAACCTATGCATATGTTTATTTTTGAACAAGTTTGAAGCCGACCTATTTGAGAGCTCTAGGTGATTGGAATTGATCATGCACCTTGGACATAGTAAACTGGGATTGTGAACCAAGTAAATCTTATTATTCATCTTGGTATGTTTGTTTTTATATTCGGTTATTTTATATACTAACATGTGTGTCCTTGCTAAGAATGTAACGAGAAAATTAGACGTTTGAATTGCAAGGGCACTATTCACCCTCTCGCCCTTTAGCAATCCCATCTTCCGTATAGCACATTCAACTAGTTCCTAGAATGCACACAAGCCCTCAACTCTTCCACATGTCATATCCTTCACTCCTTCACCTACATAATCTACCTCCATTGCTTGTTGTCCTCGTTACCTCGATGTGTCTCGTCTTGCAGTCCTTAGTATGCCTCATACAACCTTCTCTGAACTCTACAAACCTCAAGCCAACGAGCTACCAACCTAGTTACATCAAGCATCACTCTAGAGTTACTCCAACATGATCTCAGTGATCCTCGTCCTACGGTCCCTCATATATCCTATACCATCTTTCTCTTCTTTCTTTGAACCACCAAGCCACTATGCATACCACCTTGGCCATGCCAAGCTAACATCCATATACTCGACCTTAGTGAACTCAAGCTCTCTGTGTGTTTCTACAAATTCCTAGACACTCAATCACACATCAAATACAACAAAAAGCCTAACTTAAACCTTTTGCCCAAATATCAAAATGTACCATACCACTTGGAGCACGATTACACTAACAAATATGTTCCCATAGGGGCTTAGGGGTTGACCATCAGGTGTTAAAGGGCCAAACAACCAAGGTGATACCGCAACTCACCCTTGAACTTGGTTAGACCTAAGTTGGGTCACCAAACAAATTTATTTGATTGGCCAAAGGGCTTGATCAACAACTAAAGCTAGGTCAGTCAACTAAATCAAGGAAATTCAATCCCCACATATGAATAAAGTTGCATTGTTTAAGGTTAGTCGACTCGATGATCTTATTAATTGACTAACAAAGGTCTAGTCGAATGACTATTTTTAGATAATTAAACATGTACCATTAGGTGTCTAATATTCATATGTACAGTCGATTAAGGCATCACTTTTAGCCTTTTCCAGCAAACCTTAGAACCAAGGGTACATAAGATCTTAGAGAGTTTTTTAGGCACCACAAACATACAAAAAGATTATATATAAAACTCATGTGCTCATCAAGATTAAGTGCCTAAAGCAATTCAAAATGCATGAAGCATAGTTGAAGGCTTTAACATCTCAAGCCTTTGGTAATTTGCTTCTTCTCTATTCTTTCATTTTCATCTTTAAGAAGAGGTAAAGATTATTTGTTGAAATAAATTCCAATTAGGGTCAATATTAGGGAAAGCTTATGAAATCCTCAAGGTGTTGTCTTAGAGGTTGTGAACCTAGACTTTTAGATACTTACCCTATGGCTTTGTTTCAAGAGGGTAATAGTGGATTTGTGGGATGACACACCAGAAGTGTTGTAGGTTGTGGAGTATTTTGAAGCGCATTAAATATTCTTACTAAGATGTATTGTTTTCTTTCATATTTTATTTCTGCTACAATTTTAATACCATAATCATCACACGCATGTAATTACCTCAAATTTAAGCTTGTATTTGTGCAAGGAATATTAATAATGGAACATTGTCTATTCATGACCCCCATCTAGTCGATTATACACAATCATAACTGAATATATAGAAAAACTATCGCTTTGTTAAAGAGATTACAATTTAATAACATTATCACCTTATTTGTCAGGTAGCAGATTTGCTAACCAAATTGTTAAATAGATTTGTAACAAGTTGAAGTTTTACAAAATATTAAATCTAGTTTAAGGAAGTGTTATATGTTTGTAGGCTCATTTGTAAATACATGAATTGTAGGGATGTATTTGTAATAGTTCTTATTCCTTGATATCATCTATATATAGGTAGATGGGAACTTTATCTAATGAATAATTTTCCTGACAACAATTAAAATTATATAATACTCTTATTTCCATACTCAGTCTTCATCCTATTCCACTTCATCAACTTTTGACACGTTAACATATCATATAGTATCCATATATAATATTCAAATCTATTTTCATAGATGTCAAATTTTGTGCAATTTTCTAGATGTCAAATACGGAGTCCATTGTAATTGCAACCTAACTATATATTAGGATTGTGAAGTATTTATTAGCAAGAAGGTAAAATGTTCAGTTGGATAAAAAGCTAGCTGAGTTGCAAATTTTATCCTCTTTTTTCTATGAACTTAAATATATTAAAATTGTTCCGTTCATAGTCTTTTTCTCTGACACTCAATTCTGTCTCACAGTTACACATACTATTTCACTATTCCTTGGAAAGGAACACTTGGTCATTCAAAAGGCTCAGCCAAATGGAATTGATAGTTGAATTGAATGGCCTTGTACAATTGCAACATATGCAATGCAGCTATTTAAATTACACGTTGAAACTCTTTATCAGTTTATCCAAAATGGTAATCTACTTCTAGATGACAGAACTGATGCAAAAGCAACAAACAAAATACACCTCTAGTTGCATAAATAAGCACTTAAAGGGCAGCCCGGTGCACAAAGCTTCCGCCAATGCGGGGTCCCGGAGAAGAGTCTATTACGCAACTTTACCCTACTTTGCAAGAGGTTGTTTCCGAGACTCATATCCGTGACCTCTAGGTCACACGATAGCAATTTTACCATTGCGTCAACCTCCCCTTCTTGCATAAATAAGCACTTAAATGATAAATTATATCAGTTATCTAATCTGGAGAAGAAATCAGCTAAAGAAAGATTGTGCAAATCAAGTAACAAATAGGTCTTCCATCATAAATATTTAGGCAACCATGGTAATTTTAGATGAGAAAACAGCTTATTTTTCTGTCAAACAAAAAAGGACTTGCCTACTGCCTCAGACGGTGTAATTGGGTAGTCCGACACTACACCATCAACTGAGAAAAAACCGTTGTCGATAAAATAGAGGTACTCTGCCAATGGATCATAGCTATAGTTGTAGCTAAACAGATTATCATTTGCGAAATCTGATGCATAAATCTCCAACCCAGCACTATGAGCATCAGCCACAATAGATGTATAAGGTTGCAGATAATTGTCATCCGTGACTGGCCAAATGTAATTCTTTGGAACAAGTATTCCAGAAGCAAAGGTCTTAATATATGTGAGATTTTGCAAGAGAAAGGCATATGTCAGGTTGGTAGATGGTTCCTTTATGCCTTCAGCAAGAAAGCGGAAAATGAGCTTTGTTGTGGTGTTCCTAAATCTGCGTTCTATGCCACGAAGAAACTGCAACTCTGGTGAAGACAAGTAGTTCACAACAACATGCTTTCTCACAGAAAGAACATAGCTTCTCATGCTCAAATTGTGCTGGTGGTAGAAATTATCATTCTGCATATGGAATATAGACCATCATAGAATTTAGGAGGATATTATCCCTATTGTGGATCTTTCATATCAAGAAATATTTGATAAGTTAAATGAACAGAAATGATGCTGAAAATAGGCTAACCTGTATATTTAACCAAATGCCAAGGGGGCTTATTCTTCTCAAATCAGAGACAGTAAGTATGGATCCTTGGGAGTCAAATCCGTATGTCCGTGAATAAATCGCTTGGGTTACTGACAAGGCATGAAGCATGAGCATATTGACCAATCATGAGTCCAAGAGCAATAATATATAGAGAGAGACATGTCATTTGCATGAACTGTTACTAGGTTAGAGCAGTGTATTTGAATGACATCATATACACATTGTAACTTGTACATAAGTCAATAAGCATATGTGAATATCTAGTATTACTTACCACCATATTGCTCAAATCATGAATGATGATTTCCATTAGGACTAGTTATTTTAAATCTTATAAATTTTCATGAAATTATAATTTTGATAAAATACTAATTCTTATGAAAGTATTATTCATCTTATCCTTTATAGTTGCATTTTACACCATTCAAAGAAAATTAAATTTCTCACTATTCCATTCTCTAAGAAATCCATATTCCTAGTAAGTTGGACAAATTAAGGGGAGAATAGACAGAGAAAGACATATGAGTTTGATGGATCAATATGTTGTATTGGGTTCGTCTTAATACGAAGCAACAACCCAATGTTGGGTCCAATTGGTCAATAGTGCCATGCAAACCTTGACTTAGGTTTAAGGTTCGTTCTGCATAACATTTGTATTTGTGACGGGTAAAATTTTACAATAGAAAATTTCATGAGTGAAGTATTTCAAAACCTAGGTGATGTCGTAGGGTGAGTTTGAAGGATGTGAAAGACCTATAGTCTTGTAGTGAAAAGAGTTTTCTTCTCAATGAGAGCTTTTTAATGTTGGAGGAACACTAGAGATGAGTATTTGTTTTGCTTTTCTCAAGTGGTAGTTCGGAGAGGAGGTGTGGATAGAGGATTAGTGTAATGTTTATTACACCTTTTTTCTCATATTATATACGCTTGGATTGCCTCGAAGAAAATAGGCTTATAGTGAACCACATTAATTTTGTTTGTTTTCCTTTGTGTTTACGCTATTCTACTGAGACTGAGATTCCATCATGTTCATTTGTGATGGAGGTTATTTTGCATTCTAGAAACATCATATTTATTTAGATGAACAATCTCATCTAGTAATTTCAGAGACACTGATGATCATAATAGATTGAATAGGATAAGCATCCAAGTGGGTTGGACAACCCAAATGAGTTGAGCTAGCTGAGTCAAGGGAATTCAACAAGCTAGGTGGGAAAAGTGTGTCAGATCGAGAAGCACGCTAGATCCCAGTTTTTGCAAAGTTCTTTTCTTGTTTTCGAAAGTACGCAGTGGAAATAAACACAACACAAGTGCACACAAATGCCTTTATTTTTACTTAGTTCACAGCCTACGGCTGCTAGTCCAAGGCTCACGGTCTTTGATCGCTTTCGATGGGTAATCCACTAACTATCTCTTTCTCAAAAGAGAAAGAGACTCGTCTTTACAAAAGTCGAGGAACGGTAACACGTTTACCATTCCTTTTCAAGTTTAAGTACAAACGATGATAATAGAGAATAGTATACCGACAAAAATGGTTGCTTGAGATGAGGTTCGTTGTCAAAGTAGCACGGCGTCACAGTGTCGAAGCTTTAGCACATAATGAAAGCAAATAGGCATAAACAATTGATTCCGAAGCCTCTGATCGTGACTTCTTTTATAGACCCAGATCGATCTACCGATAAGCCTTATCGGTATACTGATCACCCAAAAACCGGATCCAGATCTTGTTGATCGGTCTATCGATCCGACCTTCGTCCAACCTCCTTCTTCCACATCAGCTCTTTGAAGATAAACTTATGTCACATCAGCATCGTGGTCCTTATGCTTGACAACACCTTCTACCACGTCATCTGGTCAAAGTCTATCTTCTCACCACATCATCTGTATCCTATGCCACGTGGATCATCCTTATCCTGTGCCACGTCAACCATTCCGAGACCTATCCAATCCATGTCGAATGCCACATCAGCAAACCGGATGACTACACATCCTCGTTCGGTCGACTGAACCAGCCTTTCGGTCTACCGATCTTTTTGATCTACCGATTAGGCCGATCGGTCTACCGATCTTGCAAAACAGGGTTAGTACAAAAATATAATAAACAAGTGCAATTAAGTCTGACCGTTGTCGAACTGTCCGATCTCGACTTCGGATTCCGAGTGGAAAGGCTTAAGTTAGATCATGTGCAATTAGTTTTGATGTTTTGGCAAGTGTAATTAGTTTTGATGTTTTGGCAAAGGCTTAAGTTAGATCATGTATTTGATGATAATTTGTGTTTGCAAGTGCAGAACGCTTGATGGTGGTAAGTATTGCAGGTGCAAGAAAGGAAGTCCTGTCAAATAAGGTTGATCGGACATTTTGCAAACGGAAATGCTAACAAATCAATTTTGATAGAATGCTTGGAAATCGCAAGTTCCGACAAGTCAAGCTTGATCAAATGCTTCGTAGAAGAGGAAGACCCCGAAACAACTTAGGTCATGGAGACGAGTTTCTTCGAGCTTGGTAAATTTCTTTTGTGCAACGATAGTGTGAGTGCACATGTAATTTGGGGCAATCGAGGATTAGAATTAGCTCACAGTAAATCCTTAGAAGTGGCTTAGTCAGTGCTCCAATCCACTAAAATATATTTTTTAATCGATGAAACTTGAGTCAATTGGATAGACAACTTAAATAAAAAGGGGACAAAAGCTTATCGTTCGCCTCTGCCTATGTGTCACTCGACTGTCAGTCGATGATATTATGTGTTAGTCTACTGATGGTATCTTGAGTTGATTAAAGAAATGGTTAGCTGTTGTAGACTGATGTGATCTTGAGCCAACTAATAGAGCAGTTGAATGGTTGTAACAGAACAATTACTTGTTACAATTTACAATTGCTCATTCAGAAGCTACAACAAAGAGCAGTCGATTGATGACGAGAAGCACTAAACCGAAGGACAAACATGATAAAAGAAAAAGACCGAGTGTCTATTACCACCTCTAGCTGTGCCACATAATCCAACAACTAGTATTAGAGTAAGATCGCTCTTCAAGTACTAACCGCCAAGAGAACAAAGGATAGAAATGGGAAGAATCCACTAAAATCTATAGAGTTTGAAGACGGTCTCGGTTTTGATATATGAGTACCTCCACCCTTCGAAGTAGGAGAGTTCTCTCAATAAAGGACAGGAATGGAGACCTTTAGCAAGTCAACATCCAAGATTGGTTTGCCTTGAGAAAAGAATTTGAAGCTCTGAAGACAATAAGGGAAAACCTCTCAAGAGAAACAAATGGATCGAAGAGCAAGTCCAAAAATTCAAAGCAAATAAAAAGGTAACTGAATTGTTAATGAATATTTTGTCTAATAATGTTTTGTGTCAAATAGGTGAATATGTTAAATACGGTAAAATAAAATAATTGAAATATGTGCGTTGACAGAAAATAAGCTTAAAAGAATTTTTGAAAATTTTAAAAAATTTCTGGGATTTAATTGGAGTTATTTGGAGGAATTCACGGGGATATAAAATTTAGGCTTTAAAAAGGCGGTTTAGAATATAAATTAATTGAGGAGTTGATTGAGTTTATTTGCCTAAGTATATAAACTTATACCTAAGTTTTCTTTTATTTTCTTAATCGATTTCTTCTCCTTATTTCTCCCCCCGATTTCCTCAACTCGCAATTCTTCAACTCCTCGCCGCCGAGACTCACTTCTTCTTCCCCGATTCTCTTCTTCCTCACTCGACGCGGCTGAGTACCATCTCCTCCCAAAAGACGATCTCCCGATTCACTTCCCCGCTGTCGGTCAAGTCCCAATTTCCTTCTCGGCCGCTGACGAAGCTTCGATTCACTCCAGTCGTTGCTCTGCCTTAACTGATCGTCGACGATTTATTCGGTGTTGTGGAGCTTCAACCACCAGTCCAGATCCGACCATCACCGACCTTACCTCGCTGCGGATCAGGCCTCACTACTGCCCCCTCAATTCTATATGGCTAGACCTAAATTTGGCCATCCCGATCCACACTGATGTCGTAGGTAAGAGCTAGGTCGAGACTCCTCTTTTTCCTTCACTTGATTTGGTGGATCTTACTTTAATTTTTGGTCAATTGAGTTTTGCGTGGCTCCTGCCAATCTGATTTGTTTGTTTTGCTTCAAGTTGGTCCTCACTACTTCCCTGTTCCGTCCAAATGCACAATCTCCAGCCAACGTGTGTTCAGCCATAGTTCGGCCGCTATCGCCTAGCTGGGGTAGCTTGTTTCTAATCGCCGGAGTTGTTTTTTTTCGGTGTTTGCATCATCAGTAGGTTTTCGCCCATCAGGGCTGTTGAATTGTTGCTGCCAATTTTCGGCCGGCCACCACCAGTAAGGGCAGTGGATTATATAAGTTTTGAGGGCTTCATGCTATTGCATCTTACGTGATTTACAGCTGAGGAGGTGATTCAAAGAGGATAGACTGAGATTTTGTTTAAGGAGATATTATTGTTCATGTATATATTTGAATTGATTGCTAATGGGCTTTGATCTTCGTGATACAGCAAGAGGTGGTTTTGATCAACTCTGGCCGCCTGTGGATGACCTCTGGCAGCCCCTCAACTAGGGTAAGGAGTTTGATGAGTTTAGAATTATGTAGATGTGTTATTTTACATATATACATCTGGATTATTGGATTGAGATGAATCTAGATTTGGATATGTGTTGTTGGGATTTGTGGGTAAATTCCTTGATGTTAGGATTGGAGTTCTTAAAAAAAAAAAATGAACAACTGATGAAGGGTCCTGAGCATGAAATGAGAGTAAGGTTCAAGAGCAAACTATGAGTTTGTGATAGCACAATAATTATCAAGCATTGGATTTTATAATGGAGGACCTAATTGGATGAAACAATAACATCTGGGTTAGGGTTATAAGGTTGAAAGAACTCTTGTTCCTAAACCTTGTAACT
>JBBUKS010000029.1:7761371-7772634 GCA_038050645.1 Hedychium gardnerianum
ATGGCCAACATCTACCCACTCCATCTTCGCAAACAACCAAACTACAATTCATCAACATGGTCATAACCATATCACTACAACAGATCCTTCATTCAAACCAATTACACATCTACATGAATCAATCCCAACATCAAGGAATTGACCAACAATCCCAACAACACATTTACTAAATTCATCAACACATCATACCTCCTTTTCAAGCCATCCAATTACAAGGTATGATCCATGAAAATATTTGAGTTAACCCCTACAATTAACACATGCTTAAACCACTACACACAATGTCAACAGTTTGTTTTTCTTTTTACCTGAGTTGGTAGTGGTTGCCGGAAATCATAAGCATGTCCAAAACAGGAGTTTCTCCCTGAAATAATAAAAAAATTAACACTAATCATCATTCAATTTCAAACTCAATCCACTTATCATCAATAAAACCTTACCCCATCAACAACTCCAACCCCATAGAGAAAACTTGACATACTCTTTGGCATCCTCCATTCCTAGAAGATTCCACTGCCCTTTTTGATGATGGCCAACTTGAACTCCCCAGATTTGAAACTCCCAAATCTGAATCTGCTAAGGGTATATGTCTAAAAATTTAGAAACAACTTAAGACTGTAGGGAAATTCAAGTAAGCAATCATAGTAGAGATTTGTAGAATCGACTAGAGAGAAAGCTTACACGAAGATCTGAATGTGAAGCTATGGAGTCCCTGAACTTGCGCTTTGATGACACCAAAAACAGCAATTGGCTAGGCTTGGCACAGGTGTGACTGTGACCGACTATGATCGACAATGTATGATATCAGGAGGTAGAAGGTGGGAGTTGGAGGCTGTCGACAGATGGGAAGAGGGGGAAAAAAATATCGAACCAGCTCCAATATTAATATTAAACCTTAATCAATTAGTTTTAATCTAAACTTAAATTTAAAATTGATAATAAACCTAATCATTAACTAATCTTAAATTAATAAAAAATTAACCTTAAAACTAAACTTAAACTTAAAATTAAACTTAACTAAAATTAAACTCTACCAAAATTAATACTTAAAAAAACATTTCTTAAAAACATTTTTGAAAACATTATTTTTACTTAAATTTTTTTTTAGAAATATTTTTCAACAATTCTCTTTACTTAAATATTTAAAAATATTTTTAAAAATATTTCTCTTTACTTAAATTTTTTTCTTACAAATATTTTTGAAAAATTCCTCTTTACTTGAAATGTTTTCCTTATTTTTTTTTAAAAAAACTTCTCTTAATTTTTTTTTCTTAAATATAGTTTTTGAGAAATTCCTCTTTACTTAGATTTTATTTTACCTAAGTTTTTTCTCTCTTTAAGTTACAAATATCTTTGAAAATTATTGTTGACAATATTTTAAATTCTATTTTTTGGCTTATACCTAAATTTTGATATTTAGCAAAGGGAGAGCAAAAGGAAAAGTTAAGCAAAATATCTTTCACCTAAGAATAACACAAATTCCCTATGCATAAATTCAGAGAGAGAGAAACTCCTTTTTTTTGTACTTAAAATTTATTTTTTCTCACTATCCCTCCTTCATTTTTATGCTATATTTTCACTTAACTTTAACCATGCTGTCAATAATTAAAAAGGGGAATATTGTTGGTACAAGACGCACCATACGATCAAACATATGATTTGATGTTGGCAAAGGGTTAGAAGTTAAGTCATTTTGAGGTTTAATGTGCTTATCAAACTTGCAGGAAAGTCCTAGTTGAGGTTAGGCAAGGAAGTCCTGGTCGGAGGGACTGGATAGGAAGTCTTGGCATATTGAGGACATCGGGCATGAAGTCCTGGGGTTGGGGACACCAGGTAGGAAGCCTTAGGGGTTGAGGACACCAGATAGAAAGTCTAGACAGGTCAATGACCAAAGATCTAGTGGAATATCCCGAGGGTCAAGATCAAGCTGAGCAAAAGTCTAAATAGGTCAGGTGGACTAAGGTTTGATGACTAATAAACTCTCCTTAGTGGAATGGTGAGGACGCACTCTCGGAAAGAGAGCAGTATGTGTTAGTCCAACCTAAGATTTCATGGGAGACCTGAAGTTGAGACTAGACAACTTGGAAAGCTGACAATCATAATTTTACTTGCTAGTGCTAATAATGTGATGTAGGGATCAATAATCAGAAGATGGACAGAATTAGTAACTCTGAGTCGGGTGCCTAGAGAGGTTCCAGGTGACTGGAGGTCCAAGCATCTTGATAGCTCATAACCAAGCCCTGCATCTAGATGAGGTGGCATGCCATGATTGGGGGGCACATGTCAGCAACCAAGCATCCGAAAGGGATCCAAGCACCGAAAGATGGCTGAGTCACCGACGGAGTCGGATCGGATAAGCCAAGATGGAGGTGCCTGGGGCTGATCCAGGTGCTCGGAGTCAACTATAAAAGAAGGTCTCGACTAGAGCCTCTTAGATAGATATCAAAGTATTCTACTACACGTTCCAGACTTCGAAATGCTACACTTCATTCCTATGCTCAAGCTTCAATGACGCAACAATGCCATGACGCCGCTACGAGCTCAAACAAGCCTAGCATTTGGTAGCACTTCGTTAGTTGCATCTCATATTGTTGTAATAATAATTTTTCTTACTAAATTATTCTAAGAGTCGGTAAGATTGTTACTAAACCCCATAATTGTAAAATAAATGAACTTTCTTATCTTTCGAGAGGAAGGTTAATAGTGATTGCCCATCGAAGACGGTCAACGTAACTGCGAGCCTTGGAGTAGTAGCCACAGAGTTGTGAACCAAGTAAAACCACCTTGTCTCTTTACTATTCTATCTTTTCTTTTCTGCTGCATGACTTTTGATTTCGAACAAATTCCGAACGCGTATGAAGCACGATATTCAACCTTTCCTTCTATCGCACACTTGATCCTACAAAATGTTGATGTGACTCATGTAGGTATGATATACCCACTTGATCTAGAGTGCGTTCTCCTTCTCTTGTATGTTCTATAATACCTTTGCTAAGAGAGCTAGATTCCAAGCTCTCAAGTCCCGAAACCCCAATCTACCTTCATCTTTCGGTCTGCACATATATGTCAATAATATTGGAGGATACTTGGATGCCCACATGAAAGACCTGCATATATTGTAAATGCAATCAAATATACCCTAATGTAAAGGAAGAATGAATAACCAGATTCACTCAACGCCCTAAAGTACTGATGTGATAAGTTGCGCCTTGCCAGCATAAGACAATGTCTTTCATGGCCATGCATTGATATGATAGATCAGGGAGTCTAGTAGGGGTGTAATCTGATATCCAATGACACGCTACAGCTAGCAGAATCCCTCAATATGATAAGGCATGGTGCCCTCTAGAAATCCAGTGATGGAGAGAAGCCTATGGCATATCGTGTCATCAATTCCTGCTAGATAGATGCTTGACTTCAGGCGATTAAACTAAAGTCCAGCAGTCTCCCCAAAGTCTTTCAAGCATATAGTCAGGGTCCCAGCGAATGTAGCATCTCCTCTACTAAAAAGTAGCAAGTCATCCGCATACACTAGGTGGGCTAATATGAGGTGGACACACTATGGATGATAGCCAAAATCGGGTTGGGATGTGCGCTGTTGCAGCTGTCTGCCAAAGATCTCAATACATATACCAAATAGATAGGGTGATAGTGGGTAAACTTGTCATAGCCCCCTAGCTCCTCGAAAATATCCAAAAGATCTACCATTGATAACCAATGAGAAAGAGGTAGTGGTGACACACTCTATAATCCATTCAATAAAATACTTCGAGAAGTTCAATCCTAGGAGGGCCTCATATAGAAATGCCCAATGCACTGAGTCGAAAGCCTTTTGTAGATTGATCTTCATAATACAGCGTGGTGAGATGTGCTTGCGACCATATTTCTTGAAAAACTCCAATGCTAAGTGAATACTATCAGTAATAATTCTACCTTGCACAAAACAACTTGAGATTGATGGAGAAGGTGACCCAAGATGTCAAAAAGTCATCCTGTCAATATCTTAGAGATAACTTTATAGAACACTATACAATAGAAAATGGGGCAATAATTAGTCACCTTACTAGTGTGGGTGGACTTGGGGATGAGGGATATAAGTGTATGATTCCATTGGCGAAGTAGTCTTCCATGGTGAAAGAATTTCATGTTGGCAGCAATAAAATCTGCACTTACTATATCCCATGTATGCTTGAAGAACTTCGACCCATAGCCATATGAACCGAGTGCCCAGTTGATCCCTAATGTCGAATAAAGCATCCTTGATTTCCTCAATAGTAAGTAAGCGGGTAAGCTGCTCAATTTGATCTGGAATGATGGTTCGACCATATTGGAATAGCTGCTGTGAGAGAGGTTGTTGGTTGGATATTATGCCAAGTTGGGGTGGGAAATACATTGTGAAAATCTTCCCTATCTCTTCAAATAATGTAGTGAGATCCCCATCTAGTTTTTTATACTGTTGTGATTTCATTTTGGCGGTTGTTGCGCTTGACAAGGGAGTGAAAATAGGCTGAGTTTCGGTCCACTTATTTTAAATAGCCCACTTTGGCATGTTGCATGTTAAAGCTATGTTTTGTGGTGCTTAACTGGGTTGCATTCTGCTGTAAGAGCTTGTAACCATCCTCCAGGTGATCAGTGTCCAAACCTATAGCTTGCGCATCTTCTAGTTGTTGACTAACAACTACTACCCTTGCCGAGAAATGCTGGAAATGAGCAGTGTTCAGTCTTCAAATCAAGCTTTAAGAGACTGAGAACTTGCTGGAACTTGTATTAGGTAATGCCATGATGAAATTGTTGTTTATAAGCTGACCATTTCTTTCAACGATTTGCAAAAATGTGATGTGCTTGGCCCACATATTAAAGAACTTGAAAGGTTTGGAAATGTGAGTGCCATGATCCAAAATCGACACTAAACACGTTGAATGGTCAGAGAGGCAACCTGAAGGAGTGAATTCAGCATAGCTATATAGATCGGCTTCCAACCAAGCCTTGTTAATAAGCGCATGATCCAATTTGCTACATTTATGACCATTAGTCCAAGTAAATCAACATCCTATATACGTCAAATTCTCCATGCCCGCGGAGGTCACAAAATTTTGAAAATCTGCAATACAATATTATGTGGCTAGTAGCTCTCTTTGCTTGTCTTCGGATGATAAGTAAGAGTTGAAATCCCCCAAAACTAACCATGGCAGCACCATATCAGTTGCAAGACATAGCAAACCTTCCCATAACAGTTTCCTACTAATCAAGGACAACTTCCCATAGACAAAAGTGATAGCGAACAACTTGTGGAAATCTTGCAGGTTACCAAGCAGTGCACGAACTATTCGATCTATTATTGGATTACAAGATCAATGTTGTTGTACAATCCGCAAGTGCACGGTTGTCGTCAAGTAATAAAATATTGATCCCACGAGGATTATTGATTAAGTACTGATTGAGTTTACAAAGCTAGTTATCTAGATAATCGAAGTTGCTCAAATTCAAGATAGAGAAAGGGAGAGAGAGAGAGAGTGAGTTGAGAGAGTTGAGAGAGGGTCTAGAGCAATCGAGAGGTAGAGAGCAAGTAAATGGTTGAGGAAAAAATATGGATTGGGGGAAACGATTCTAGGACTTCTGTTTCGCTACGATGTTTGTTGACATCCTAAGTATTGTTTACTTTCCTATCTCTATGTTTATTCACATGTAGGTGGACCTATCCCAAATTATTGATATAGATTTTTGGAATTATACCGGTGTGGCTACCCAAATTCGATGCCGCTTTTCGAGAAAACCTTGTTAGTACCATCGCTTTCCAAAAGGGGGCTCTCGTCACGGAGCCCGGCGATTCACCTAGATTATTTCTTCTACTTCGTGACGTTGAATTGAGGCAAACCCATTAAGATTTGTGATAGCCAATGGTGCCCCTTTTGGGGAAGATCGTCATCCCCTCATGGCAAGCTGGCCTACTTTCAAGACAATATTACTAGTTCGACCATTTTCTAGAAAACCTTTGTCACTAGAGCCCTTTGCTCCCCTAGATTATCTCCTTTGTCACTGAATCTCCATGTCCCATGGCATATATGGATTAGAGATTTGGGTTCACCTTTCAGTTCTTCCCTACATCTCATGAAATACGAATGTGTAGATTAATGTCACAATCGTGTATGCACAATAAAGACGGAACAAGGAATACACATGTCATGCAATAGAGAAAGGTAAATAAATACTTAATTTAAATATCAACCAATTACATTGAGCTACTTTCTAATCCTAAAATATGGAGAACTACTCCATATAGATGGAGTTACAACCAAGAGACATCAAAATAACAATCTATAACTCAAAACTGGAATAGAGAGAAGAGAAGCTTATCCAAGTGTTGTCGGTGTCTTCGGAAGAATCTCTAAACTCCGATGGTGGATGGACCATCGCAACGGTTGGTGGAAGGGCTACTCTAGGATTCCCTGGAAAGGGAAAACCCCTACTCCATGTGTTAGGAGGCTTCACAAGTGTTTTATAGCCCTTCCAACGATAAAATATGATTGGAAATCACTCAACCATCAGGGGGAAAATTACCGCGACACAGTCGTGCCTGGGAGGCACAACTATGTCTGTGCCTCGCTCGGGGGAGAAAAGAACGACCATTCCTGGGAGGCATGATCGTGTCAGATCCTACAATTTGGCACGGTGGAGAAAAGCATGGTCGTGCTTGGGAGGCATGACCGTGTCTAGGAATTTGCTCGTCTCTTAGGTGAAAAGCATGACTATGCCGAGGAGCCACAACCGTGTGAAATCTAGCTTGCCTTTTGTCAACTCTTTGTGGTGAAAAGCACGGACGTGCTTGGGAGGCAGGACCATATGAAATTCGGCTAGTCCATCACTAACTTATTGTGGAGAAAAGCATAGCCGTGCCCAGGAGGCACGATCATGTTTAGCGAATCTTGGTGGCTCCTGTGGTGAAAAAGTACGATCGTGCCTGGGAGGCACGACCATGTCAAATTTTGGAGATTCCATTTTTGCTCCTTTCCTAGATTAACTTTGGCCAGAGGAACACGTTCGCGGCTAGAGCATGTTCCTTGCTTATCATCCGTGGTGCAAGGCTTTTATGCTCAAATTTCACTTCATTTCGCATCCTATTAAAGAAAAAGCACAAGAGCAGATCTCCGAACGAAAATCATGAAAATAATAAAAAGCAGATGCAAGTATGCAAAATATGCTAATGAGATGTTACAAAATGTATGTTAAACAATGCTAAAATTCACATAAGAAATACACACATCAATACCCCTAGACTTAGACTTTTCTTGTTCTAAAGCAAAACCTGCAATCTAGATTTGTGTGTGTAAATGATGCATCACAATCCCTAGTGAATTAGTCTAATCCTATCATGTAGTTTCACTAATGAGTATGATAACAGAATTATTTAAGTGTGACTTAAGTGAAAGTTTTCTGTGTTTAGTGCAAAAAGTGGCTTAACCTTTTCGAGTTTCAACTATCAATCCTAGTTAAGTCGTTATCTAACCGTGTTCTTAATACTTATGACGATAGACACTTACCTGCCACACGCAAGGTTCTTCCCCTTCAAAAGTGCTATGCACTGTCTATACAAGGTCTCAAAGGATTACTCAGTATCAAGAGAAATATGACAGGTATTTCCCTAGTAACCTAACTCGGTCTCAAAGGAGTACTTATCAATTTCCACTCATGACAACTATTTTGTTTCCCATTTTTTTCTCTTATTTTTTTCTCACAATGTGCAATGCTTTCTTTTTCAACATGATTTTTTCTCATTTTTTCTGGGATTTTATTTTTTTCAATGAGTACCATGATCTAGTTTATCCAGTAAACAAAATGCAGTTGAAGGGTCACCTAGGAAACAAAAGTACTAGTCCAGTTCTATGTATCATGATTATTTTCAGATGTATCATTATCAAAATTAAGCATACGTTAAAAGAGATCCTAAATAATTAGACTAACACCATAAACATGCTCAAGTCATGCTACTATGGATAGGAAAAAAAATAGATCACTAAACATACTAGCATACTTATCACAACAACATAAAAAATCTAGAATCAATCGTGCTAATGTCATGCTATAAGGAATAAGCAAACAACACAATGCATAATGACATTTAAGCATGATATGATGCAAAAAAAAAAAAATTATCATGCAAAAACATAACCAAAAAAACTAAGCTAAAGGACTAACAAAATTAACAAAAACTAACTAAATCTAAATTAAAGACTAACTAAGCTAACATATGTACATATGTACACCCCCAGACTTAAACTTTTCATTATCTTAATGAAAACTGAACTACTAATACGGAGGAGATGGAGGAAAAGAAATAAATCAAGGAAAATCAGGAAACCCAGTTTTATTACCTAAACGCTGCTGGTATCTATAGATGATATCAATTTCCTTGCTTGACATTCGCATCCAGCTTCGATTATCCTCCTCTCTTTGCCATTCTTGTTCCTGATGTTCGAAATATTTAGTGGCTTGATTGTGGAATTCATCCGCCCTCCGAAAGTGCTTCCGCACACTTTGGAATTGCTCATCCATCATGTGCTTTTGTTCCTCCAAAAGATGTCTATGCTCAGCATGTTTAATATGGATGACATCGATAGAGGTGCGAAAACTAGAGAAATCAAACCCAAAATGACCTACAGAATAATGATCATGAACAGAAGAATGCCTAGCAGGTTCGGGACTTGAGGACGATGGTATAGGAATTTCAGTGGGGGCGAGGACTGGTTGGGTACTGGACAAGTCCTGGTTATCATTGTTTTGGACTATGGTGCGCACAAGATTTGGCAATCTAAGGTGGAGTCTATCTTTTAGAAACAAACCATAACCACCCCCATCTTTAATAATCATTTTTATAGTCAAACATGCATCAAGGTCTATCCTGGAATTACCATGAATAATTTTGAGCCCATCTAGACTATAACCCAAGGTCATAGCTATGTGTGTAATCAATCCACCTAAAACTATAGTTTTTGATCAAGCCTTTCCAATTTTTACTAGGTGGTGAATGAAATAGGACCCTGAGTCAATTAGAACATTATCGATCATGACCCAAATACATAATAGCTCACTCCGGCGTACCACACCATCACTCTCTCCCCATTCAAAAATGGTTTGGCTCATAACTTAGTGAAGGTAGCAAAAAGGAGGATTATCAAGGGTTGTGACTTTGTAGCGAGATGAGTCATATGGTTCATCAAATCCTGCTATCTCCTCCCAAAAGGATTTGTTGTTAAACTTTCTAGGTGGTTTCCTTTCTCCACCACAAGGCAAATCATAGCTCATGTTAAATTCATCCAAAGTCCACACATATTCCCTATTGAACAAATGAAAATTGATTTTACCCTCATGAGACCCCTTTCCTTTCATGATAACAACTTCCATAGAACTCAGAAATTCTATGGTGATTCTAGGGTAGATGGGATATTTGAAACTCATCAAGGTATACCACCCAATTCGATGAATCATCTAATAAATGTCTTCTTTGATTCATAGGGTTTCTAAGGCACTATCATCTATGTAATGAGTGCAAACAATCTTACGTTTAGCAAGCAAATCATACTGAGTTTTATGATCATTATTCCTAAAAATAATGTCATAAGAGTTTTCATTACCTTCGTCACGTGCTTTACGTTTCCCTTTGTCCTTGGTAATGTCCTTGTCTTTATCACCCCTGCTCGATCCAACTTTGTGTCAAATTCTCTTAAGAATCTTGAATAGTTGACAAGAAAGAGTTAAGAAAAGGGGTAGGGCTTGAGAAACTATGAGAAGAAAATGAGAGGAGGGGGGTGGGGTGTTCAAGAGAGGAATGTTCCTTCTCTTGAAGAAGAAACAACATTTTGCTTGAATGGAGAGAGGAGAAAAGGGAATCAAGAAAAGAGAGGCTCGGGCCGAAGGTTGGGGAAGAAGGAGAAGGAGAAAGAAGAAGGTTTCTTCCTTGACTATAAGGAAGAGAGAAACCTAGGGTTTCTTTGGGAAAGACAGTTTCTTGGAGAGGAGAAAGAAGAGGAAGAAGTTTGGGAAACCAAAATCAAAGGTTTTGGGGAAGTTTGAGAGCTCTTGATTTAGGGTTTAAGAGGGAAGAGAAAGAAGTTTGAAAGAGAAGAAAGGGAGCACAGGGTGAAAGAAGTGAGGCACAAGCTCAAGAATTAGGGTTTTATACCCTTTGTTTGGCTATGACATGGTTGCGTTTGGGAGACACGACCTGTTGTGGCTGATTTTGTGACCAAAAGCATGGTCGTGCCTGAGATGCATGACCGTCTTTCATTTTTTTAGAATATGGAGGTAGACTGTGTTACAATATCAAGGCTTGCGGGACACGATCGTGCTTGCAAAGCACGACCACGTGTGTCTCCTTTTGGGTAAGGAATGTCTGGCTCAAAATCTTGCAACACTACCCTTTCTATGGTAAAAATCACGACCATGCCTCAGAGGCACGGCTGTGTCAGAACTTTTGTTGAGCGCATGGGTGAAAGCATGACTTGCTTCTATTCTTGGCCCGATTTGCTTCCCACGCCCATGGCGGTTGCCACAGCCAGCTCATGGGTGTTCTTGACACTAAAACAAGACAAAATAAAAACTAAAATTAAAAACAAAAAGAAAAGAATAAAGCGAAAATGAAGAAAAGACTTGGGTTGACTCCCAAGAAGTGCTTGTTTAAGGTCACAAGCTCAACCCCTATTTTGGCTCAACTTGGAGCCTTTGCCTTGAGAGGATTGCATTCCCCTCCTCTATGTCAAGGTGTGTTCTGAGGCCCACGTTTCATCCTAGTTCGTGCTGGGATGATATATTTGTTGGTTTTGTCCTTGGGCTTCTTCTTTTGACCAACCGGACTTGGTACTTCGTCCGATGTTCGTTCTTGGGGGTACATTCTTCTTCTTCTTGATGCCATCAATCTTGCAACAAATGTTCTCACTATGCACTGAGTTAGAGGCCTTAGATAAATCAAATTCAGTTCTATCCTCACCTATCGCCAAAGAGAGTTTGTGGTTTTTCACATCAATCACAACTTCAGCAGTGGCAAGGAAAGGCCTTCCTAGAATGATGAGGATTTTTGGGTCCTCCTTCATTTCTAGGACTACAAAGTCGGTAGATACTATGAAGTTGCCTACCTCTACTGGCACATCCTCAAGCATACCGAACGGATATCTACAAGAATGGTCAGCGAGTTATAAAGCCATGGTAGTCAATTTAAGATCACTCAATCCAAGTTTCTTACAAAAAGAATAAGGCATGAGACTTACACTTG
>JBBUKS010000029.1:7778895-7794183 GCA_038050645.1 Hedychium gardnerianum
TGGTTCCACGATCTGCCGAGACTTCCTTGCCTAGTATCGGGTCCTCCAGACCTACTAGGGCTTTTAGAGTTGAGATCATGCATACTGGATTAGTTCATCAGATAACAATAAGACTTAACTTTGATCCTTTGACAACATCAAAAAATAGGTTTGATTCTGGTGCTCCCTGCACCAACATCAATAACGAAGATAATTGAAGCAGATGGGGCATCAGATGTCTTATTCTTCTTCATGAACTCAAGATAAATCTTGTAGTTTTTTCTTTAATGTCCCATTTTACCACAGTGGTGGCATGAGCCCTTTGAAGTTGGTTCTTCTGTCTTGATCTTCTTCTTCCCTTTTGCTTGAGTCTTTGCTTTCCTCTTCTTAGAACCTTTCTTAGAAGAGCCAAACAACATCACAACTTTCAGTTCTTTCTTGATAGATGGCTCTATTGTCTTAAGCATGTTGATCAACTCATGAATTGTGGATTCAAGATGGTTCATCTGATAGTTCGTCACAAACTATGAACATCTATCAGGCAAACTGTGTAGAATTAAGTCAAAACTTGACTCTTGATTCATAACAAATCCAAGTGATCCTAACTGTAGTCATTCATCTTTAGTACAAACTGTACCATAGATGAACCCTCCTGCATCTTTGAGCGAAAGAGAAGCTTGAAGACCTCAAACTGTTCGGATCTCGCTTGCTCATCAAACAACTCACGAAGATGATAAACAATAGTATAAGCATTCATATGCTCATGTTGCTTTTATAGTTTAGGAGACATCGAAGCTAGCATGATACAACTTGCAAGCTTAGAATCTGTCATATGCTTCTGATAGGCCAACCTTTGGTTATTAGTAACATCATTAGCCAGACTCAAGGGAAGAGGCTCTTCAAGGACATTGGCAATCTTCTCAACCTTGAGAACAATTCTCAAATTTCGAAGTCAGTCCAAGAAGTTTGACTTTGTCAGTTTGTTTGTGTCAAAAATTGAGCGCAAATTCATGAAAGACATGCTAATTTTAACAACCTAGAAATATAAAATTGAGCATATTAGAGAGATTTATTAAATATGTCATGCAAACAATTCACATTCATAAAAGATCTCACTTGCTTATTCAAATTCAAGAGTCCTTACTTTAAATTCGAGAGATGGTAGGTTTTCTCCAAGTGGGTTGATATCTACTATAGATAAGAATAACCTTGGAGAGAATTCAATAAGTCATTCTTAGTTTTAGTGGTAGGTATCAAATATTCTAATTATATATCATATATATATAACTATCAATTATGCTATCAACTATTGATATTTGTATAAATCATTGGTTTGTTAACTCATTAACATATATACATCATATGTATATCACCCAACTTCACCTCTATCCACATTAATCTTGAAGAGAGTCCAACAAATTAATGCTTCAAGTTAAAGTCAACCCATTAATGAGATTATATCTCAATGGTTAGAACATGTTTAATTTCAAGTTAAGCTTAGAGAGAGTCCAATAACCTAAACAAGAAATTAAACTCTAATTTTTGTCATATTAACAGAATGTGTAAGCTTTAATATTTACACAAGGAATTTACTTATTTTATGTCTCAACAATTCCATGCAAAGATGGTATACAAAGATTGTAAATTATCTACATGGAATAACATGATATAATCATGTCATAATCATGGTATAAACATGGCATGGTATCAACTTGACATAAACATGACATGATATCAACTTGACTTAAACATGGCATAATATGACATGGTATCTACATAACATAAACATGACATAGTTGTCATACATTAATTAGAGAATAAAATATTATTAAGAATCTGGTTTCTATAAAACATAATTCTTTAATTAGATTAGGAGATAATTTTCAAATATAATTCCTTATTTGATTAGGAAATAATTTCTAAATTCGGAAGTTCCTAATTAGATTAGGAAACATCTTCAAAATTTGGAATTTCCAAATCAATAAAGATATATATTTTTTTCCAAATTTGGAATTCTAGACTAAATTGGAAATAATTTTCAAATTTTAGTTTTTCCTAATCGAATTAGGAAATTATTTCCATATTTGGATTTTTCTAATTCGATTAGGAAATAGTTTTCAAAATTTGAATTCCATAACAGATTAGGAAATAATTTCCAAAATTAGAATTTCCTAATAACATGCCAAAAATAAGATCTGCAATCTATGTCGAAAACACAAGAGGCTCTGATACCACATGTTGGGAATTTCGAGCGTGAAAACTTATGTTTTTGATAAAACACACACAACGGAAGTGAAACAATTTCAAATTCTTTTACGCGTATCCCAAAACCACAAGACCAAACATGTGCAAGACATAATAGTAGATAAAAGAGGTCATTTAAAACATGTACCTTCTGATGATGTTTAAAGGAAAAGACATCAACTAGCACGTCTCACAAGACTTGCCTCTATTCATTTCCACGTTGAGATATTTTTAAGATGACTTCGTAAGCCACAAGTCACATCTTCGTTTTGGTACTAGCCAAAGGAAGGGATGACACGATACGAGAGAAGACCCCATGACACGATACGGTGGCCGACGACAAAGGGGAAGCCGACAACACCTACGGGATAGTAGCCTTTGAGTTGCTGTTGGCTGCTTGGACAGCAGTTGCCGATGACGTCAGATGTCCGTCATCAGGAGGGGCGGTTGTTAAGAGTACCGGTGACAGCAGGTGGTGCCGGCAGAAGCAATGGGCAACAACAACGGCAAAGGGCGGCGGTTCCTTGCTTGTTTCGGCGGCACCACAAGAGGGAGAGGGGAGGAAAAAACTAAAATAATAAAACTTATCTTCCTTTTTTTCTCATGGAGAGATATTTATACATCTCAATCCAGGTTTCATAAGCAAGTTTAAACTCATACCCATTAAGCCAACCTGATCCACTTGACATAGGCTTGGTTCAAAACCAAACCAAACCAATGTTGCATAGGTGGATCCAATCCGTCTACAAGAGGTGTGACCCATCAATGCTTCCGGTCCGACAAATACTTTCTATATTTGCCTTTTGTCTGATCCCACTAGATTTAATCTATCTCTATCTGAGAATCATATTTTTAAACTTATTTTACGTCTTTTGGATATACTCGTAGTGTGTGTGACCCAATAGGTTCCCGGTTATGTTGGTCATTTATAATTAACCATTAATTATGAATAGATCATGAGTAACACTTAATAGTATATAATGATCTCCAATTGACCAAAAAATCACAGTTGACTTTAGAATAAATTTTGAACCCTTCAGCGGCTACATTTATTAGTGTGTCTATTCTTTCACTCATCTTATACCTAGTTGGTTTAGGACATTGTCTATGTGTTAGTGCCCAGTAAGCTGACTATGTCACACCTATCCCAAGTAGTAGTTTCTTGTCCTGTGGATTCAAATTACTGAACCACATGTCCAAGAAGACCATCATCTTGACATGTTTTACTTTGGCCAAACACTTATGAGTAATAATCCTAACAAGAGACTATAGGATATACATCTCCTTATAAAAGGAGTGGTGAATCCTCTGTGGGCTATTCAAACACCTTCGGATATATTGACTCATACTCAATCATCCCGTATAAAAGGAGTGGTGAATCCTAACAAGAGACTATAGGATATACATCTCCTTATAAAAAGAGTGGTGAATCATCTGTGGGCTATTCAAACACCTTTGGACATATTGACTCATACTCAATCATCCCGTAACTACTCCAAGGAGATATATAACAAAGATGTCAAAGTATAAGTCTCCATGACCAAGGTGACTTAAATACCTCAAGTCTAAGGAAACTTGCACTCGAGCTGTACTGAGATCTTCATCGACATATAAATAATCATATGAAGTCTCAAAGTAGGTCACATCCAATAAACTAGTTACCTTTAACTAGCATTCATAGTTAACTCTCAACATCCCAATATTTTCAGCCAGCGAGAATCGACTGTTTGGATAAACCTAGGAGTATAACTTGTGCTAATCTCACAGAATTGACGATGTATAGTTTCATCGATTCATCAACTAGGGAAGGTTTCAACATGTACATAATTACACATTATGAGATACCCAATAACTGTAATCCAATCATAATTTCTCTCATACTATGCAATGTATTGTGGACTTCATTAATTGAATTTAAGATCGAATCACATACATATAGAATGCACACCTAAATAGTAAAAAAAAATTCTTCTATTTATCAAATAAATAAGACAACGTTTAAGGAGATTGTTTTAGGATATCTCTCAAACATAACATGACTTGCCATGTTAGCAATTTTTGGTCGATCAATAAAGGTTTTTCAATCGACCGAAAGTGCCACGACCATACTCTATAAAAGGAGGTGAGGAACTCTTTTTTAATACAACACACAACCACGATCAAAGCTCCAATTGTATTCAAAGTCTATTATTTCTCTTCTCTCTTCTCACATTGTACTTAACCATTGTAGGAGGTTTTCCCACCTCCGACACCTTACCGAAGAGGAGATGGATAATGGACAAGCGCTTCTATGTATAGGCCTTGGATGTAACACCCTGAGGATGTGAACCAAGTAAATAATTATCTCCATTCTTATTTATATTTTTAATTTATCTTAATTAATGTGTATATCCTTGCTAAATAGTTAGCAAGAGAAAAATAAATTTTATTTACAAGTACACTATTATCTTCCTCCCTCTCTAGTGATCTATAACACTTCCACAACACATTCACAATGCACTTTCTCCATTGCATCAATCCCAATTGTGTATCAAAGCAAAGTTTGGGATTCAAACCAATGCTTCTGCCTCCATGGATACGATGGTGTTAGATGGCTTCATAATATTCATATCTTTTTAAAATCAACAAGATTAGAGATCTAAAAAGCCTTGATCCGAGTTGCCCAATGTGGCCCAACCCATGACTCTATTCATCTTAGAGTACCTACCCACATTCATTACACTAGGGTATGTGTGCAATTAGCTTGTGCTCTGGTCGTGACTTGTCAAGCGCACAACTCAATGACATGCATAGCTTTTCATAGCAGTGTCAAAAATGAACTCGACTCGTCAACCCGATTCGAGTCAAC
Source organism: Hedychium gardnerianum (assembly GCA_038050645.1). Classification (NCBI taxonomy): domain Eukaryota; kingdom Viridiplantae; phylum Streptophyta; class Magnoliopsida; order Zingiberales; family Zingiberaceae; genus Hedychium; species Hedychium gardnerianum. Next base: position 7,783,967 of record JBBUKS010000029.1, read on the forward strand.
CCAAAAAAAATTAGGTTCGGATTGAAAATTTTCGGGTTCGGGTTAGGTTTGGGTTGAGGGCTTTTGGGTTGATTTATATTCGGGTTGGGTTGGGTTGGGTCGGGTTCGGGTTGAATTGGGTTGATATGAATTTGGATTTTAGGGGTTTTTTTTAGATTAAATCAAATTTTATTTTGAAAATTAAGATATTTTATGTACATAAATAACATAATATTAGTATACAATGATGAAATATTGAGATAAAAGTGAAGAATTATAAGGAAATAATAAAAAAAAGATTATTTTTAGTTGGGCGGGTTATTCGGGTTGGGTCGAGTTATAAGGGTTCGAGTTCGGGTTTAAGGCTTTTGGGTTGAGTTTGGTTTCGGGTTGAGATTTTTTTTCGAAATCGATCTTCAACCTGACCCGAATTCATCCGACTCATCCGACTCATCCAACTCATCCGAATTGACACCCCTAACTTTTCATGCATATGTGATCTCCTAGGGCTCTTGGCCTTAAGGGGCACGTGGCCCAACATCACATGTAGTTCAACTAGAAAACACAACTCTTTGGCATGCACAACCTAGCGGCATCCAAGTAACTCACTTCAATGATGACCTCCTATGCGAAAGTTCGACCAAGCCACAACTTATCGACGGACAAAATTAATACATAATGTATTTTTGCTTAAATGACTAGTCTAAGTTGATAGATACTATTGCGGCTACTACTCCCTGCGTCCGAGATGATCTACGCCTGCATGTTAACACTCCTACACGGGCGTCGATGTGGCCGATGTGACTCCTCTGACGACCAAGTCAATGCATAACTAAGAAGAGATGAAAATAGAAGAAGAAGAGTCGTGTTAGCCCTCCTTATCATAGCCTTTATCGTCCTATTTATAGGGACGTACTCTCAAATCCTAACAAGATATCGAGTCTCGGATTTGCTCCATGTGGGCCGCATCTGCTGAGTTGGAAGGGGACCAAAGCCCCATGGAATTAATAGCCCCCCCTCTAAGTCGGACTAAGGAGCAAAGTCTAATGAAGTTCAATTTAGGAAGCATGGTGTGCCTGGGCTGCCGAGCTATTAAAGTGATCCAGGAGGTCAAGTTGAGGAGTTGAGATGCTGAGCTAAATACAGACTAGAACTACTAAAGACTTGGAAAAGACTCAGAAAGCTAAGTTAGAAAGCTTGCATCAACTAGGGAGAGAATCTCAATCCCACTGAGGTCATGGCATCGAGGAGAAAAACTCGATCCCGATGAGGTCGTGGGGAGAATAAGAAAATCAATCTCACGTTGACTTGGGAAAGAAGTTCGATCCCGCTGAGATCATGGGGAGAATAAGAAAGTCATTCTAGCATCGATCAGATAGAGAAGCTCAATCCCACTAAGTCATGAGGAGAATAAGAAAGTCAATCCAGTGTCGATCGAAAAGAGAAGCTCAATCCCACTAACACCGACCGAAGTGAGAAGCTTAAAAACTAAGGTAAGAAGAAAGAAAAATCTCTCGCTAATCTTCATTAATGAACGAAGACCTCCTTTTTATAATTACAATGAGAATTAATAAATAAATAAGGAATAAATAAAGAAAGAAATAAAAACTATTCTGCCTAAATAAATTATTCTATCAAATCACTCTAATTGATTATATCTTATTTACACCCATGATTGGTTCTATACCAGGGAAATAAAATATTTGATTAGTTACACCTAAGATATCATCAACATACACTCTAAAAATGATGATCTTTCTTTCGTTAGAGTGTTTCACAAATAGTGTATCATCTGTTTGTCCTTGAATATATTAAAAGTTTTTGATCACTTTGGAGAATGGATCGAACCAGTCATGAGGTGACTATTTTAACCCATAGAGAGATTTGTTGAGCTTGCATACAGTCTTACCACCCAATTTTTCTTCAAATCTTAGAGGTTGATTCATATAAACCTCCTCTTCAAGCTCTCCATTGAGAAAGATATTTTTTTTATTTCAAGTTGATGTATTGGTCAATCTCCATTAACTGCCAATGATAGAAGAATTATAATAGTATTAAGTTTAGCAACATGAGCAGAAGTCATAGTGTAATCGATTTCATAGGTTTGAGTAAAGTCTTTAACCACCAGGCGAGCCTTGTGCTTTTCAATTGAACCATCAACCTTGTACTTAATCATGAAAATCTATTTGCAATCAACAACACTTTTTCCTTATGGTAATTCCACCAAATTCCGGGTATTTGTTTTTTAGAGCATGTCTTTCCTCAAGAGCAACAATCTTCCATTCAGAAATAGCTAGTGCCTCCATGACAGACCTGGGAATCAATTCGCTAGACAATTTTGAAGTGAAAGTACCAAATGTGGAGGATAAATTAGAATAAGAGATAAGTTTGAAAAGGAATGTTTGGTATAGGATCGAATACCCTTTCTGAATGCAATTGATATATCAAGATCGAGAAATGTACATGACTCGTTATAGGATTCTACTATCGGTTCATCTTCTTGACTGTGGCTAGGATTCACAATTTCTTTAATAGCTTGAAAATTTTTCCTCGAATAAACAAGGATATCCTATTTTTGACTTGATATCCCCTTGTTTCACTAGTGTGAGGGTTGACTTGGATAGGATTAGACATGAAGACAAGTGTGGTGTCCAAATTAACACTAAGCACAAGAAGAGTATTTTCATCATCCTTTGAGGATGCCCCACAACCATGGAATGTGCCACAGTTAGGCCGTGGCACATTCTGGAGAGCACGATCGTCACCAGGGCTGTGAAATGTGGCATGATCATGCCATGGCGCATTTTGGAGAGCACAGTTGTCACCACAACCATCACCACTATCGTGGAACGTGCCACGGTAAGGCCTTAGAGCATTTAAGAGAGCACGACCGTCACCAAGACCATCACCATGACCATCACCATCACGGCCATATAACGTGCCATGGTCAGGCTATGACATCTTCTAGTTCTCCACTTTCTCCAATTTTTGGGACGCCTGAGGGAATTAAGGGATATCTTCAAAAAAGGTGACATCACAAGTAATATATGTTTTCTTTGTGTATGGACAATAACAATGATAATCTTTTGAGTAGGAAAATACTCGACAAAGATAATTTTAAGAACTCAAGAGTCAAGTTTGTTGTTCTTATGGGCATAGACATGCACAAAGGTCATACACCAAATGTCTTTAAAGATGGATTATTGAAACTAGAAATTTGTGGATATATTTGGGTGAGAAGAGACAAAGGTGTGACAAAGTTTATGGAGCGACTAGGAAGAATATTGATAAGATACGTAGTTGTGAGGATTGCATCCCCCATAAATATTTTGGAACATGCATGATGAACATAAGGGAACGAGCTACCTCCAACAAATGACAATTTTTCACATTCAGAAACTTTATTTTAATATGGAGTATCGACACATGAGCTTTGATCAATAATTCCATTTTTTAATAAATAGTCACTTAAAATGTCATTGAAATATTCTTTGTCATTATCGGTTCTAAGAATTTGGATATTTGTTTGAAATTTGGTCTGAAACATTTGATGGAAGGCTTGAAGATGTTACTGATTTTAGATTTGTCATTAAGAAGATAAACCTAAGTAACTCGTGTGTGATCATCAATAAATGAAATAAACCATCATTTCCCATGAGAGGTGTGAATTTGTGAGGGACCCTTAATATTACTATGAATTAATGAAAATGGGGTAGATGGTTTATATTGTTTAGGAGAGAAATGGATGCGAGAATGCTTAGCTATTTGACACACTTCACAATGGAAAGACAAAGGATCTTTATTAGTAAATAATGATGGAAACAAACGCTTCAAATAACCAAAACTAGGATGACCAAGACGATAATACCTAGACATTATTTCCTTATCACTAGAAACATAATTATAAGCAACATGAGATACTAAGGACTAATTATTTTTATCCTCAAAGTAATAAAGACCTTTGTGAATTCTAGCATTGGCAATCGTCTTCCCCAATCGTAGGTCCTGAAATTGACATGACAAATGCAAGAATTTAGAAAAACACTAATTATCAAGAGTGACTTTGCTAACAAAAATCAAATTGTATTTTAGAGCAGGTATATGAAAAATAGATTTCAGAATAATGTGTTGAGATAATCGAATATTACATATGCTGACAACTATAGTTAATGATCCATCAACAATCTTAATAGTGGTTTGAGGAGAACATGGATAATAGGAGCAAAAAAGATTTGAGTCACTTGTCATATGGTTAGAAGCCTCAGAATCAATGATCCAAGGGGTTGTTGAATGATTAAAAAAGGATGAATTGAGTTTACTAGATTAAGTCATGGAGAAAAAGCCAACATTAGAGCTAGAGGAAGCATTGAGGGCCATTTGGTTGAGGAGTTTACAATATTGTTCAATCTATTCTTTGGTGAAGGGAGCAGAAACACTAGAGATAGCATGTCTTTCTTGGCTCGATTGAGTATGATATCCATGATATCCATGATTTTCATTCTTTTTTCGTGGTTGCCAATTTGCTAGCTTCCCATATATTTCTCAACATTTATCCTTGGTGTGGCTTGATCGGTTGTAGTGTTCACACTAAGAACGTTTATTTTGACATTGACTTGGTGCGAGTATTTTGGTGGAAATCAATGTTGAAACCTCTACTGTAGTGGATTGTGGTACAATAATTTTATCAGTAAGCATGACCTTATGACGAGCTTCTTCCTATGGGACTTCCTCGAAAGCTTCTTCAGGAGATGGAAATGGGTCATGTGAAATAATATGATATCTCATCCAAATTACAATTAAGACCGGCTAAAAAATCCAACACACACTACTTTTCAATATTACGGTGAATTTTGACACTATATTCAGTGCACGTTGAATCTTCTTCAAGAAATAGATCAAGTTACGGCCAAAGATCTTAAAGATTAAAGAAGTATTGTGTCACAGAATTTGAACATAGTTTCAATTCTTTCAGCTTCGATCGTAGTTCCAAAATGTGAGAAGTATTGCCCAGATTGGAATACATCTTTTGAGTTGCGTCCCACACCTCCTTGGTCATCTTAAACTAGAGATAACGATGGCTAATGTTGGATTCCATAGAGTTAATCAGCCAGGCAATCACAGTTGAATTATCGGCCAGCCAAATCTGGTACGATGCATCGCTTGATGTGGGCTGAGAAGAATCACCTATAAGATAACCCAACTTCCCTCTATCACAGATAATTGACGTGAACCCAAGGAGAAGAAAGTCTCATGAACCCACAATTAATTGAAGGAAGAAACAAAGAAAGTGTAAATCGATAAAGTGGATAAAAGAACCTCGACCCAATGCTTAAGAAAACACGAACCTTGGTGTAGAAGATGGAAGATGCCACAACCTTGGGATTGAGGTTGATAGGTCTTTGAACGCCACAAGAGGATGTCTTGATAAGTTTTAGTTCAATGAAGAACTAACAAGTGAGAGTTTCACTATGCTTTAAATTGAAATAAGCCAAAAGATCATATGTGTGGTCGTCATCCCCTTTATTTATACCTATAGGGTGACCTAAAAACCCTAAAAAGCCAAAAGGAAGTCCATTTAGAAGCGGCCTATGTAAACTACATAGCTAATTTGGGTTTAAGTCACCATTACAACTCAAATAAAGGTAGAAATTGAGCTTACAAATCAAAATTGTCCCTACTATATAAAAATGAAACTTAAGAGATTAATTAAGCTCATCTAAGTCTTGAATTAGGTTGACTAAACCACATGACTTGCTCTTGGTCAAATCAGCTTCAATTGTCGCTTTGACCTTAACCTCTTCAATTAGCACATTAAGTGCTTCCTTCATCTTTTTATCTTTAGCCCTTGTAATTGGATCTCCATTGATGCATAATGGATCATCAACAACATCTAGAGTGGGATTCTCCTTTTCTTCCATGACCTTAGTTTGATCCCCATCATTAGCTTGTTGAGCCGTAACTTGATCTCCATCTTTAGCTCCATCATTCCTCCTCTCCTAAAGAGGATTCGTCCTCGAATCTTGTGTTATATTTGAGAAATATCTTAAGGCAATCGTCTTATGGTATGTACTATTTATTGGATAAATAGATGATTTATTATTTAAGTGCACATTATTTATGTATATGATTGGATCTTAAACTCATTTATTGAATGTCCGCAATATGATTCATAACATGAGAGAACTTGTAATTGGATCACAACTAGTGAGTATCTCTACATGTGTAATTATGAATGTATTGAAACATTCCCTAGTCGAAGTATTGATGGTTCGGACATCATCGATTCTGAGAGACTAACACGTGTTATATTCCTTGGTTTAACCAAGCAGTCGCTCTTCACTGGCTGGAGACATTAGGATGTTGAGAGTTAAACGTGCATGCTAGTTAAAGGTAACTAGTTCATTGGAGTGATATGCTATGAGAGTTCATAAGGTTCTCTACATATATGAATATATCAATAAAAATCTCATTATAGTTTAAGTGTGAGTTTCCTTCAACTTAAAGTATTCAAATCATCTTGGTCATAAAAACTTATACTTTGACATCTTAAGCAAACATCTCTTTGAAGGTGTAGACACGGGATGATTGGGTATAAGTCAAAGTGCCCGAAAATATTTAGATAGCCCACAGAGGATTCACCGCTCCTTGTATATGGAGACGTATACCCTATGGTCACTTGTCAGGATTATTACTCAAAGTCTTTAGTCAAAATATTACATGTCAAGAGTATGATACTCTTTGACACATTTATGAGTAATTTGAATCCATAGGACAAGGGAGTATAACTTGGGCTAGGTGTGATATAGTTAGTCTAATGGGGACTGACACATAGACCATATCCTAAACTAAGTGGGTATAAGACGAGTGAAAGGAACAAGTCATGACTCACTGTAGCTGCTGAAGGATTCAATAACTGTTCTGGAATCAATTGTGATTTTTTAGTTAATTAGAGATCATGATGTACTACTAGGTGTCACTCGTGATTATTCCATAATTAATAGTTAATTATGGACGACCAACATAAATTGAGAACCTACAAGGTCACACGCACTATGAGTTTATTCGAGAGACTTAAAACGATTTTGAGAATTGGATTCTTAGATCGAGAGAGACTAAGTCTGGTTGGACCAGACGAAGAGCAAATTTGGAAAGGGTTTGATGCAACGAAAGTGCGGATGAGCCACGTCTTTTAAAGACGAATTGGACTCTCTTTGATTTAATTATAAACCAAATTAGTTTGGTTTTAATTAAAAGGGGTTTGGTTATTGAACCAAGGTGGTTTGATTTTGAACCAAGTTGGTTTGGTCTTGAACCAAACTTAAGGCTAATGGATTTGAATGGCTTAATGAGTATGAGTTTGGCTTGGTCCTTAAATCCAATTAAAAATCTACATAATGTTATAGATGGGAGAAAAATTATATTCATTGAATTGGATTCAACAAAAAAAGGAAAATAAAACCTAATTGTGAATTAGGTTATTTTCTTTCCTTTTTTTCTCTCTCTCCTGTGGCTAGTAGCCACCCTAAAAAACAAAAAAGGGGCAACTGCCCTCTTTGCTTCAGTCGACCACCCATAGAGAGCCACCACCGCCTGAGGGCTGTCGCCGACCAGCCAGGGGATAGTCGGTTGAACAGTAGCTATTGCACCACCCACAAAAGGGGCTGCTCCACCACCGGTAGAAGGAGTTGCTGCTCCTCCTTGTCCCACCGACAGCAAGGTAGTTTCTAAGTTCAGCCACCACCAGATCTGCTGCTCGAATAGCAAGGTTGCAACTCTGTGCACCATCACCGGCAACAGGCAGCTCCGCTCAGCCAAAGTGGTTGCTCCTCCTTGCACCGGGAAATAGCAAAGGTTGTTGTGCGAACAAGGAGGTTGCTGACTCTTGTTGGCAGCAACCTGCTACTCCTTTTTCCTCCGCCGGTAACAAGGGGTTGCTGCCCCTCTTGGTTCTCATTCAACCGGCGGTCTCCGGCCAGCAAGACGCTGCCTAATAACCACTCATATGTCGTACAACAGATGATTACAATTCAAATGACTACCCAACCCCTCTACACTAATGTAGTATAGAGATAACTCGGGTCGTCTCTCAACGAATGTAGCGGTGATAAACTTATGATTGAATGTTATTGCTTGGCATTTTGAAATTTAAACGGGGGTTTGGATTTTGGGTTATAATACTACGAAATGAAATAGTAATGCATATAATGAAATCCTAATCTATCCTAAACTATAATTACACCAGAATTAAAAGCAACATCAAGTAAACATCTAATGAAATGAAACATTTAATGAAACTAGAGCATGTAATGAAACCTAAGCTAATCTATTCTAATTGCATTCAAAGGAAGGGCACAAACATAATGGATTCAACACTAACAAAGCAATGCAAACAACTAACCAAAGGAATAACAAATTAAAGTCTAACTACTTAAGAAAATATTTCATCGAACACCCATGAAACAAATGAAGCAAAATGGATTCAATCCAAAGCCAGAAACACAACTTCATTACAATTCAACATTTAGAGTAAACAATCACACACACAAGGAACCAAACCCAAAAGAAGATGTTGTCCAAAATCGCTAGCTGGATCTAATAGGATCTGATGGAGTTGTTGCTTGGATGAAGAAGGTAGGTGTCCAGATCGAAGAAGAAGTTGGGAAACCCCAAGAATTCGTAGATCGAAGCCGGATATGGGCTGAGGCGTTGGTGATGAGGCGGAGAAAAAGAGAGACTAGGTAGGGAATCCCCTTGCCTAGGTGGATGGAAGATGGTCGGAAAAGGAAGGAGTTGTCACGATGTTAAGAAGGGGATCGAGAGGTTGTGGCTTGAGGATGGCATAGCCTAGGTAGGGAACTCCCTTGCCTTGGTACGCCGGTAGTGGTGATGGTCAGAGGAAGGGAATCCCTTGACCACGACTGTTGCTTGCGTCGGTGGAGACGGTGGCGATCGGGGTAGAGATATGTCAAAGAAGATGATGGAACCTCGGATGATGGCGTCGCGGAATGGAATGGAAGATGGATCGCCGGATCTTTGATGTAGGTGGAGATTGATCGAGAATAGAGAAGGGAATCCTCTTGACTCTTTCCGATGGTGGGTGGAGCTCCGGTGGCCGGTGACGGAAGGTGGAAGATGATGCTCTGTTCTCGCGCGCGCCTCTCTGGAATTTGACGATCTCCCAAATTCACTGTAGCTTCTCATTTGAATTGATCTCAGATCTAAATGGACGGCTGAGAATGCTTTAGATCTGATCCAATGGGCAGAAACATCTCCAGATCTGATCCAATGGCTCAAAACATCATCAGTGATCATGATCTACTCTCTCTTGGCTTGGATGGGTCAAATCTTGATGGATGACTCAGATCTCCTCAGATCTTGAATGGACAATCCAGATTAGACCAGATTAGATTTTCTCAATTAATTATCTTAGAATTAATCCCAAATAGATTGATCTGACTCCCCATGACTCCTTGATTGCCTACAAAAAAGATCACATTCAAATATTTAGCAATAATTTCACAAATATAAGATACATCACATCAAAGCTCAAAATGAATCCAAACTCATAAAATATAGTATAAATATGAATTTAAACATATGAGAGGACTAAAATCATGAGTATAAGAGTCTATAGAATGTAACAAAATAACGGTTATCACTGCCCGGATAAGGGTCACCGTCGGCAGCAAGAAGTTGCCCAAAGGGGTTGTTTCGACAAGTAATGGTTGCTGTCGGTTTTCAGCCGCTGCCAGACTTGCTTCCCTTTGTTTCCAGCAAGTTCTAAGGTTCCGAACAACGACAATAAAGGTTGTTGCCGTCGGTTGATTTGTGTCGTTTGGTTGCAATTATCGCTGGGTACAAATTGAACTGTGATCCCTCTTTCGGATCACTTCGTCTCCCACCTTCGGCTAGTACCGAAGCGGAGACACGATTTGTGACTTAGAGAAGTCACCTCAAGGATAACTCGACATGGATATGAGTAGAGGCAAACCTCATTAGACTTGCTCGTTCATTTCCAAAAGAGGCTAGCCTTGCGAGACTAGCAAATGCTCTCTACAATGTTCAATAACGAACTCGCAGGTATAATTTCTTTATCGTAAAATTTTATATTGCGGTTATGTCTGACATGCTGTATCATTGTGGCAAAAGACGAAACGCTCACCCCCAGCGCCCCCGCCAGTCCGTCCCAGGACCAACACGGAGGAGGTAAATCACGGGGGCTAGTCTAGCCAGCCCGA
>JBBUKS010000029.1:7794283-7825477 GCA_038050645.1 Hedychium gardnerianum
ATACTCATTTGACCTACTTAAATTACCTAAGTTAAGTTGGTCACCTAAACCTTCATTAAAAAGTTGATGAAAATATCTCTTCCACCGCTCTTTTATTTCTCCATCATTTACTAATACTCTAATATCTTTAATGCATTTTATTTGGATAAGATCTCTTGTCTTCCTATCTTTCACTTTAACTATTCTATAAACTGAAGCATAATTAAAAATATGTTCCATCTTATATAGCAAGTAGTAACTTTTATAAGATAAATGATCGTGATTGTATAAGATAGGATGAGTTGCTAAATTGTCGCCGCATTTACAACCTAAAAGAGAAGATCGTGCCTAATGCACCCAATTAGTTGCATCAATAGGATGATGGCAGCGTAGCATTGGAAGCACTTTTCCGAAGGCCTATAAATAGAGTCTAGCATAATAAATGGAAGGATTTATTTTTGTGCTTTGTTCCTAACTCATGATATAACTGTTATTAGGAGGTAGCTATAAAGACAAGTCAGTCCAGTCCTGAACTCATCCACACTTTGCCTACCTTGTCCTAGCCTTATTCACCTTAGGAAATTTGCGGACACATTGAATGATACTTAAGCACCTTAGGCAGTTTGGGCAACTAACTTGCCATTTTGTCGGTTGAGCTAGATCGTTATAATTTGTCCATAAAAGTATCCATCTTAAGTATTTCATCAATTATTTTCTTATTATTGAAATTTTTATGAATTCAGTTGAACAAGTACGGTGATCTTTTATATAAATACAAATTGGTCTCTTTCCTAGTAATTTAAGATTTTGGAATAAATGGTTAGCTAATTAAATTTAACATGATATCGAAAGGGAAAAGTTGTAGGGTTTGAATCCTCCTTACGTAAAAAAAAGGCTTGTACCTAAGTTATGATATTGTGAGAGGGTACATTGAAGTCAGGAGGCTCCATGTTCATTGGTCAACCACATGAATAAGTACAGTGATACCTTATATAAATTGATATAAATGATTAGCCAATCAAATTGATTTTGGGGTTGCCATAACTATTTGGGATTGTTACATGAACTTTATGCAAAGGTTGACTTCATCTAATACTAAAGTAAAAGGGATGGGAACTTAGAGCAGAAATTGGAAAGTCTTATGCTCATTGAATAGAAGAGTGATTGTAGAAAAGAGTGGAATTTTTTCTTTTTGTTGTATGCTTTATATTAGTTTGTATTCTTGAGATCCTTGACCTCTCTGCACCTCTTCAAGTATGCAGGATTGGATATTGATAAGTAAGTGTAGACATTTAGATAGATGATTTTCTTTTAAAAATAATTATCAAATTTTTGACTAAAGCAAATAAACTACTCCATCTCAATTTTTTTTTTTTTCAGTCTGCACAATCTGGAAAGTTGTCTTTTTGCCCTTTTCCCTTACCTTTCGTAAGTCAGTCCTGCTCCAACCCTGCATATTCCTCTAAACTTCTTTGATTCAGTTAAATATCAAAGTTGTCAACTGGTATCATAAGTCTTTTTGATGTTTTTAGGTATATGCTAGCTGAAGGGCTTGGCCTCTCTGGTATAGTTTCAATATTGTTTACTGGAATTGTAAGTAATCTTTACCTCACTACCATCCTTAAATATATTGGATATTTAATAGTTTTTTTTTGCATGCCAGGTGATGAAGCGATATACATTCTCAAATTTGTCAAGAATTTCGCAACAGCTTACTCCTTATTTCTTCCATTTACTTTCATCACTAGCAGAAACTTTTCTGTAAGGCAATTCTGTGTTATGACTTTCAGTGCTCTGAATTCCAGGTTTATAGCATAGTTGTTGACATGCTCTCCAGATTTATATACATGGGCTTTGATATCACAATGGAACAACATAGCTGGTCGCATGTTGGATTCATCTTCTTTTCTATTGTATCCTTTTAACTGTTATCGATTTGTTACATACTTCTCTTTCATTGAACTTTGGGCACTCTTTGACTTCTCACTTGTTGATGAACCAGCTATTCATTGGAGTTGCAAGGTACTGGTTCAAACATATTTTATTGAGATTGTTCCACCATTAAATGCTTTTAGTTCACATTCTGCCCTTCAGAGTCATACATGCTCTTCCAATTTGCGTGATGCTGACTTCTGAGGGTCAAGCAAAATTTATAAATAAATGCAAAAGGTGACTAAAATCATAATCAGGAGATTCAAACTAAAAAAGCATCCACTTAAGAATGTCTGTCATATGAGAAGCATTGGTTGACCAGTGGATGCAGAATTGACAATACTAGTCCAAAGCCGCTTGAAGTGTCGATGTCCAAGTGTTGGTATCCAACTCGTACCAAGAAGGTAGATAAAACTAATACAATATAGATGAAAATGCTAAGAGATAAATTTGTGAGGAATTAGAACAACTAGGTGTAAATCCGATAGAGATAAAATGATATAAAAGAAATTGAGATGGTATGTGCATGTTTAAATGTGACTAATAGATTTTATGATTGGACAAGTTGAGTTGGCAAGAGTGGAAGATAAAAAGGATAAAGGAAGACTAAGGAAAACTTTAGTTTGATCTAAATATTTCTTATGGCATATCATTGGGTAGAGATGCTAAATTGAGGGATTGGGATTACATTCTGTAGCTTGCCCCCAAAAGTTAAGACAAACATGGTGATGATGTGTTTACTTTTGTTTTTGCTTATAAACTGAGACAATTTGTTTGGTTGTTCTAGTTTTGTACGAGTTTCTGATGAGTCAATTTTATAATGGTTTATTACCTATGTATTTTGAAGGGCGATACATGTCTTCTCTTGTTCTTATTTGATCAACATGGCACGGCCAGTAGATTCTCAAATACCTGTGAGACATCAAAAGGCACTTTGGTATAGTGGTACGTTGGCAGTCTCTTATATTCACATATTATACATTTGGATTAGTTTTCAGCTATTAGTGAACTTACATAAGCAGGGCTTAGAGGGGCTATGGCTTTTGCACTTGCCCTTCAATCGGTACATGATCTTCCTGATGGACATGGCGAGATTATTTTAACTGCTACTACAGCCATAATTGTTATAACAGTAAGTTCTTACTCTGGTATATGACATAGCGCTAAAGAATTTGTATTTGATGCATATCAGACAATTTTATCGTTAGATATAGATAGTGAGGGTTTTGTAGTGTTTTAGTAGTTCCTTTTATGAGCCATACCAACAATAATGCCAAATTATTATTTGGTAAGAAGGTTGGGAGTTGAGGGGTATAAAAATTCTTATTTGCCACGTAAGCCAGTTTCTATGTTAGTAGAATTAATAATGGACAAAGTTATTAGACTTAGTTACTTTATAATGGGTCTAAAATGTCTTATAGATCAGTTTGCAAATAACTAAGTTTGACTATTTATATGTAATGTTTACATCAACAATAAAGATTAACCTCAAAATTGTTCTCTTGGCTCTATCTCTTCTTCTTCATGCTCCTGAAAAGCATAATGTTCTCTTTTTTCTCTCGTAAAACTTATGTTTCCATAACTATGGTTTTTGATATCATTGACAATCAAGTCTTGATGGAGCATTTATTAGAAAATACGAGGATAAGCAAGAGTGAAATCTTGCAATAGGGAAGGAATTAAATATTGAACCAAACCACCTCCTTGACCTACTAACCTTACAGATTTGAGATGACCAATCACACCAAAGGAAGTTGCACATTAAGAGGGCGGTAGACTAGCTTGTTCATGGGAGATAAATGGATAGGGAGATAAGTCCAGGGTGGGGGTGAGTCCTTTGGCGGCACATAGTACGTGAAAAATAGAGGGGTTGGTTGTTGGAGTTTACGGAGTTGTCCTTTTATATAGGAAGAGAAACATGTAGTGGTGGAAGTTGTTGTTGTTGGAGGGAAGTAGGATTGGAGAAATATTTTCTCATGAATGCTTCTTATATTCTCTGGAGGAACGCTTTGCCCATGGTCGGCTTCAATTCCTTGCTGTTAGGAATACTAAAGGGTCAAAACCGCATACGAGGACAACAAGCATTTGTAGAAAGAAGAAAACATTGGTCTTCCTAGAAGGATATGAAGGGGGGAGAGGAGTTATAGTAAACATTATTTATAGTATAAAAAAGCGCAGTCCAGTGCATGAAGCTCCCGCCAGTGCGGGGTCCCTATTACATCGTTAATTGCCAAATCAACAACAAAAGATAATAAATAATAATAATTAATATAATTATACTGTGAATAAAAAACATTATTCATAGTATAATTATATTAAATATTATTATTTATTATCTTTTGTTTTTGATTTGGCAATTGACCATGTAATAGGGAGATTGTCAATTGTAATGGAGTTACAACTTTATTCATCAATTTAAGAGTTTGGTGTAGGATTGTTCAAGTCGTAGATACATCTCATATTATAGCCTATTGCTATGGTTTCCTAGGCTTGCAGATGTGACTTCATTCCAGGATGAAAATTGCTTCTTTACCTTAATACCAATTGTTCAGGTGCTCCTAATAGGGGGATCAACAGGAAAGATGCTTGAATCATTGAAAGTTGTTGGTGATAGCCACAGTGGTTTATGTGGAGAAGTAAGTCTCAAAAACTACATGACTTGGTTATTATGCATTAATTCATGTAATTCTTCCTACCTGAGAATTTATAGCAATTTTAAAATTCGTACAATATTTCTGACTATTCTTGCTTTTGTCAAATTTACTCCTATCTATAAAAACTTAAGTCATTCTTGACGTCAGGATAACTTTGAGGCGAGCAATAACTTCCTTGGAGAATCATATGATGAGGAAACCTCTCCTGGGCACAAGATCAGGATGAAACTCAAGGAGTTTCAAAGGTGCATAAAATAGGATCTATTTGTTAGTTGTTTCTCAAATTATCTTTAACTTTTTTATTACACTGTCACAGCAGTGATTATCAATGTGTTTTTTTTAATTCTGTGTAGCTCTGCCTCATTCACTGCGTTGGATAGGAATTATCTGTCTCCTTTTTTCAAATCTCAAAACGAGGTACCTGGTAAGAAAGGATAATTTTGATTAATTCTTTCTGTTGCAAACCAATTGGAGCATATAAAAAGGAAAATCTTGTCGAATTACCATTCGTTACCTCGCTTTTCTGATAGAGAAACTGATTTTGTTTGATGCATGTGAGAAGTCGATCCTGAAGCTTCAAGATCAGCATTCCAACTATGTCAATAAACCATACAAATTTTATTTGGGGAAAACAGCAATCGCCTTATTTGAAACATCATGGATAGGAGAAACGTACAGTGGCGATATATATATATATATATATATATATCTTGACTTTGATATACCTTTTAGCAATTAATTGTATGCATACTTCCATTACACCTTAGATTTTTTTTTTTACTTTCAGAAAGTGATACATGGAACAATAGGTAGCAGACCAGAATGCTTGCAGTTTATTTATTATTATTTTTTAAAAAAATTCAAATACTGTGACGAGTTGTATTTCATTCAGAGTTTCTCTTTCTGCGGTATTGTTGTCAATTTTTGATGGTATGAAACCATTTCAAGTTCAATTCACATTCACGTCTCACATTGCCCTGTTCTAACTCTCTTCTGAATCGTCCTCGATCAGTAGGGCTCTTGTTTCTCTTAAATATGTGCACATTATATTTTTAAATACATATTGGTTTAATCCATTACCATGCATCCAACGATTTTGATAAGACTAATATTTTAAAATAATAATTTGTTTGAAAGATAAGAGTTATCAAAGCTGTACAAAGTTTTTGGTCAGCTGCCAAAATTAAAATTAGGAGGTTTATAATTCTAATTAAAATTTTGTTTTGATTTTCTCTTGATTCAATTTAAATGGAAATCTACAAGCTATTGTTTGTCTATATGATAGCATGAAAAGAATTGTTATTGGCCGTGCGAATTAAGATTTAAGGGATGAATATTTTAAAATTTGATTTTTAAGTGTGCATAAGTTGTATTTTAAATTTATTTAATAGGTAAATTAAGAGATAAGGAAAGCCTATGAGTTAATTGGACGAAATTTAGACATTTGAATTATTAAAAAAAAAATTATTGGCCAAATGACCATGAATGCGTACAATAAGTTTGCAAGGATTGCAACAAAAGGGACATCTGAATTCAAAACGTGAGATAATGACATTCTTTATATTGCTTGCTGCTTACAAAATCAACACAAATTTCACTACTGTGAGAGAGGAACTTAAAGACCTGTTTACTTGGGTGAACAAGTAGTGAATATTGCAAGGAAGGAAGCCTGGATTCCTTAAATTTGTCATTGTTTGCCTCGGAAGATTATTGGATTAAAGAGAAAGGAAAATTGGGCAAATCAAATCTACATTAAATCACTTTTTTTGAATCTACCCAAATCAGGCACGTTGGCAATTCTCTTGCTTGTATGTTTTGTATTGCAAAATTTAGTTGCTTTATTTTTGTAATTATTGCTTCGAGAGAGATCCTTAGGCATTACACTATGAGGGTGTAGCTAATGCACACATCTAGCAGTCAACTCAGGCCTGAATAAAATATCACAAAATATTTTTGTTCGAAGGTCAGTCAACTAATCAGATGAGTGATGTACAATTAGTCGACTAGAGGTCCAATTTAGTTGACTAATCAACTAATATAATTCTAGAAGAGAGTCATAAACCTTGCATGATTAGGTCTCAGTTAGCTTCAGTTGACTAATGGTAAGGCTGAGTCAACTAAGCTTACCATTGCATAGTAGAAGACTAATGAAATCAAGTCAGTGACGGGAGGCATGGATCAATTGGAAATTAAAATGAAGACTAAAACAAAGCTAAAAGATTTACCTATAAATAAGGGCCAAGGGCAATGTAAAGACTATTGAAAGTGCTTAATATTGTTATCTTTGTCTCATTCTCTTGTTCTCCATTATTTTCATTCATTCTACACTTCTTGTGCTTAATTCTCAAATCTTCTAAGAAGAGTTTAAGAGGTTCTCCATCCGCATAAAGTGTTTGAGAAGGAAAAAGATAGTGGATTACAAGGAGTGACTCACCCGTGAGTTATAGGTTATAGAGTAGGAATTGGAGGTTCAAAACCACATGAAAGATTTTTGTTACCCTTGTATGTCTTGTTTGCTTTAATTGTTTTCTATATTTTAGTTGCATATTAATTGTGATTGTAGAATCAAGCAAGCAAGTGAAGCAATAAACAATTCCCCCTTTAGCCTCACCAACAATCCAACCAATGGTATCCGAGTCCAATTGCTCCCAAAGGACTAACCACCCAAAGGAGTAATTTCAACACATCGCAATGAAAGAGGGATTTAGCATGGTGTGATTACCATTCTTTAAATGATCTTGCTAATGCAATAATGCCTTAGGTGGTTCGGTGTGACCTTGAGTTTTGATGTTTGAGTGAGACATTAACCTATTATTCAATGTATATGTTTGAGTGTGCAGTGACGGTAGGAACACACATGGATCTTGGAGAGCTTATTTTTTGGCATGGCCAAGGTGGCACACTCGGTGGATTAGAGGTTTGAAAAGATTGATGAAGGATGGTTTAAGACATTCAAGGGGCTACAGGACAAGGTGCACTAAGGCGGTGCTAGAGAAACTCTAGAGCATTAACCTAGCATAGATAGGATGGCAACTCGATGGCTTGAGGTCCGTTCAGATCAAAGAAGATTGCATGAGGCAGATTGAGGTATCATAGAATGAGGAACATCCATATAGCGAGGATGACAAATGAAGGAAGCAAATGTGAAAGGAAAAGGAGAGAAGGATGCCACAAAGAGAAGCCAAGTGCTTAGGTGCATCTAAAGGACATGAGGTCTGAATGAAGAGGGCTTTGAGACAAAGTTAAGCTATAATGGTGACTCTAATGATTTGAGTGTTGAGAGATTTGTATCCACGGGGATGAGAGTAGAACTCAACATAGACTAACTCAACCTTAGAAGATCATATTCGGGGTTATCAATTGTTTGATATTTAAGACCAATCGACTAGTGGCTGAGAAACCCAACACCCTAAATAGATTCAAAGTTTAAGGGTTTAGCAATTGACTAGAATATATATTTCATTCGATTGGGCCCATGGAGAGACAACAAACAAAATGGTTCTATTCATGGCGATATGACTTGGTAGTCAACTAATGACATCAATCAAATATTGGAAAGTTTTCAGTTGATTGATGACCCATGTGGAAAGTAGAAAAAAATTATTGTTGCATAAGAATAGTCGGATAGTGAGGACCAGTAAACTAATGAAGGAGCAATTGACTGCTAGGCGATAGACAACAAGAATAGGAAGAGGATTGAAGGCAATAAATAGAGGAGCTTGTGTGGTCTTCATAATTCCCAATTCTTTGGCCGGTTAAGTCTATAGTGTACGATCGAGTTGCGCTTGAGAGGGGGGAGGGTGTGAATAGGGCTTGCTTCTTTTAAATCGTTCTTATCTATAGAGTTAGTACACAATAGAATATATAAAATAGAAAGAACAAATACAAGACCAACACACCACTATTTACATGGTTTAGTAACCCCCTAAGGATCCTACTCCACAACCTATACCATGATCGCGAGCTACTAAACTTTCTCCTTTTAAAATTTTTTCCGGAGTTGGAGAAACCCCTAACAAACAAATGATAAAATATTGTTGATAATAATATTAAATAAACAAGAATTACTCTAAGATCTTGATCATCTCTAGAGATCCTAAATGCACACAACACTCATCCTAGAGCCTCCTGAATCACAAACAACACTTCAAGAACTTTAAGCTTATGGAAGAATGAGAATACGAGTTGTGAGAGATTGATTGATTTTGAACACAACCTCCTTTTATAGAAATTTGTGAGTTGCTGACATGACATATGTTTGATCGCTTGGAATATCTTTTGGTCATTCAGACTCCACTACCTCAGCTATCAACTTTATCCATGAATAAATTAGATCTTGTTGATATGGCGATTTCTGGTCACCTGGACCAACTTCGATCACCTAAAAGCCTAGTCAATTCGGATCTTTGACTGACTCACATGGATCGTCTCAATCTAGATTTTAGGTCACCCGAACAACTTCCGATCACCCAGATGGTTGGGTCACCTGGAAGCTATTTTGGGTCGCTCGAAGCGGAGGCTCGCTAGGAGCTGCTTCAGGTCGCTCGGAACCTTCGATCACACAATTCTTCTCTGATTGCTTGTTGACTTAGGTTAGCTTGCTGAAACACATAATTAGTCCAAATACAATATACAAATCAATAATGCCTAGTATTTTGTTTAGTTGACCTATTGGGCCTGGTGCTTAGTCTACATGACCTACCGAAACTTCTCACTTGTTCGGAGTTTACTCTTCCAAGAATTTCTCTCTACCTAGAGTTTATTCTTCTAGGGTTTTCCTTTTGCTTTGAGTTCACTCCTTTAATCCTTCCCTCTACCTAGAGTTCACTCTTCTAGGGTTTTTCACTTGCTAAGCATCTAGTCACCGTTTAACCTGCTTGGACTTTTCCTTTGCCAAACATCCAGTTACCCTTGACTTGCCTAAACTTTACACATATCTACAGTCCACTCCTCTAGGGTTTCCCACCTTACCTAACATCTAGTCACTTTTAACCTATTAGGTCTTCCATCAATTGATAAGTTTTCAGTCACTCTTGACCTACTTGAACTTTTATCAACTTCTTAACTTTAAGTATTCGGTCACCCTTTGACCTACTTAGACCAACTCTTGGTCAACTTTGACCAGACTAACACATTTAGACATATTGTTCAAACATATTAATCAAATATTAAAACTCCAGAGGTTGATTACACCAACGATCTTTTTCTTTTTGATATTGATAATATATTTAAGTTATACTAACTCAATAACCTAACTTTTCAGATCTTATGCTAAAATCTAAAATTGAAAGTTTCTAAATTAAACATTTTACCGCCCCTTTGACATACATAAACAAAACAAGATAGTCCTCTACCCTTAAATCAAAACCATAAGGTCCTCCCCCTTAAGTCATTGTACCAACAATTAAATTTTTTAAACACTTTATCTCTCTTTTTCTTATCTTCTTGAAAATTTTTAATGTGTTTAAAATAACTAAAGAAAACGTTTTGCAAAAATCCCCTTTTTAAAAAGATAATCTGCCATTTTTGCAAAAACACTTTTTCCATAGATATTTCAAATTTTCAAAAAGACACTTTCAAAATATTTCCAAAGATTTTTCAAAAATACTTTTCAAACACTAATTTCTAAATATCTTTTAAAACAATATTTTTAGAAGAATACTTTCAAAAAAGATTTTGAAAACTTTACATTGATCTTGAAAATATTTTTTTTAAAAAGTGTTTTCTAAAGAATTTTTAATTGACTAAAAAGAGTTTTAAAGTATTTCTGAAGGCTATTTTCAAAAATAATTTTGAAAGCAATCGACTCTAAGACATTCTATACTCAGTGAACAAAACTTAGTCAATTGCACCAATCAACTAAAAATATTTATGTTCACTTCAAACAATCTTAGTTGACTCAATTAGAATCAATTTGTATGTTAATGTTTGAACCATCAATTGGTTGATCCTTAATCATCAGTCAATTGATTGAACTAGAATACCCAAACAGACATAACTTAGGGTATTTAGACCATTAGTGGACTAGTCTCCATTTACCAATCAATTGGACCTCCGACTTCGACCACTCTAAGGTCAAGTTCATCTAAGTTTGTTGTCTACCCTTCTCCTTTTGTATATAGGTCACTCAACTCATATCTCTCAAGGAGTTTCTCCAAGTATCGAGGTCTTCTACCATCAAGTTATGTCCTTCACATGTTTTGAGCCCTTGACTCCTCCTTATCCATCCTTCATACCTTTGCTTATGTGGATCTCCTCCTCGACTTGCCATTCTCCGATGCTCCTCATCCTGTGGTCATTCAGATGCACCATCCTTCTTTGATCTCATAGACCTCGAGCCAATGATGCATCATACCCTTGTCCATGACAATGGTGTGGATGCAAAAGCATGAGATCAATAGAGGGGGAGGGATGAATAACATACTTGCAATAAAAATCACTTCTTTCTCTTGCTAATTACTTAGCAAGGCCACACACATATTAATGAATAAGAAAATAAAACATGCAAATAAGAGACATAGAAGTTTACTTGGTTCACAATCCCAAGGTTGGTAGTCCAAGGCCTATGCACAATGTTGTCGACTACTTTTTCCTCTTTGATAAAAGGTTGGAGGTGGAGAAACCTTTTAGTACATTAATTAGTAGTAGTATAACAGAACAAGAGGAGTACAATATAAGAAACAACAAATAAAACAATTAGCTTTGAGTGTGGTAGGTAGATCTCAAGCTCTTGTTCTCCTTTTATAGGCTCTGTCTCAATCTCGTCAAAGTGCTAACATGACATGTTCAGTTGATTAGAAACAACTGTCTCAACTTTTGACCTCATCCATGAACATGCCATCTCTCATTGCTTTTGTTGATGTGACAATTTTTCTCGATCGAATATTTTTTGATCGTTTGATGAACTCTACATTGGATCACGTCCCACGTGGCTTTCTGATTGCTTGATCTTGATTTTTCAATCACTTGATCCCAATCTTTCGATCACCTGATCTAAAGAGGTTTCCATATCTTACAATTAGCCTTTTCAAATAGAGAAAAAGATAAACTATTGTGCATTAGTTGATTGAACCACTTATTCGATTGATCGGATCTTTCGATCAATTGGATTTTTCAATCGATCAGATCTTTCGGTCGATCAAAATCCTCTTTCGATCACATAAACCTCCTAACTTAGGTCCACTATGACCGTGGCCGCCTGAGTTAAGTCTCTACCTCATCTCGAGTACAATTCACTCAACTCAGCTCACCGCAACTTACTTTGTGCAGACTTTCTCCCAACTTCTTGTCCCTCAAATGCCCTTTTCAACTCACTCCTCTTGTGTCCTCGCTCCGTCGAAGTACTCTTCCGCTAATCTCCTTATACCTTGGCTGCATCAAGTCCGTCGACTTCCTTCCCGTGTTATCCTTCTTGCTCGCTTGCGTCTTCTGCCCCAAGTCTCCCTAGGTCTGATACTTGTCCTTCCTGTCTATCGGGTGTCTCATACTACTCTTTACCGTACTCCATCAGACCCTAACTCATCGAGTTGTCCTTGAGTATTTATGTAAATTCTTGTACACTTAGACACACGTGTTAGAAACACAAAAAGGCCTAAATTAAACTTATTTGACCAAACATCAAAATTGTAGTCCACATACCATTTGGGGTTCTAGTGATCTTTCCCCTCAACCATTCAGGATACTAAAACTCTGCTTTTTTATGTTTGTCAAAAATAGTTAAGTTAGGGTAAATCATATAAAATGTAGAAATCAAATAAAATGCAAATATTAAAATAATTAGCCTTCAACCATTGGGCATCCTAGGAGGCATGGACGTGCCTTTTAGCATGGCTAGATCATAGATTCTTCTATTTCACTCTGAATAAAAGTTATAGATATTGAAGTTATCTACATTTTAAAAGTTGAATCAGCTCGAAACTCTAACCATGTGAAAAATTATGGTCGTTCTAAGTTTTGTCTGCAGGCTGCCTAAAATCTAATTTAGCTCCAAATATGCTCCAAATCGCGTCCTGACAATGAAAACATGCAAAGAGCAGTTCTCCAAACTAAAAGAGTAGAAGTATGCCATAATAATGAAATAGGGTGCAATACATGTAAATTATGCTTATGAAATATAAGTAGATGTGCGTCAAATAATGTATTAAAA
This sequence comes from Hedychium gardnerianum, assembly GCA_038050645.1. Taxonomy (NCBI): domain Eukaryota; kingdom Viridiplantae; phylum Streptophyta; class Magnoliopsida; order Zingiberales; family Zingiberaceae; genus Hedychium; species Hedychium gardnerianum. Next base: position 7,806,995 of record JBBUKS010000029.1, read on the forward strand.
CATATATAATCTACGCACGTCACCGTGTCCCTCGTTCACACGGCCGTCTGAAACCACACAACCATGTGGTTGCTAGAGACAGGTAAAGGGACACGACCATGCCAATTGACACGACCCAGATTTGAAAAGTCTCCAGGAAACTCACACGGTCATGCCTTTTGGCACGACTTATGTGAAAACTTGATCTGGTGAAGGTCTCTAGAGAGGCACGACCGTGCCATTTAGCATGGCCAAGCCTTACTAAAGTCTGGCATGGCCGTGCCAAAAGGCATGACCTAACTTCTTGTGTCATCTGGTTAGCTGATGAACCTCTCTGAGCAAGACACGGTCGTGCCATTTGGCATGGCCATGCTTTGTTCTTGATTTGTTGAAGAGGATGGAGGACTTTTGTGAGGCACAACCATGCCCTTTAGCAAAACCATGTTCTAGGATGATTTGGTAGAGATTGACTGAGGCACGACCATGCCCTGTGAGGCACGACCTCAGCAATAGAAGTGGTCATGTTTGCTGCTCCGTTATGTAATTTATCTCCTTTTAGCTCCCGAATTGCGTTCTGTCAAAGAAAATACGAAGAGAGCAGATCTCCGAACTAGTGGAGTAAAAGCATGATAATAATATGAAATGGAGTGCAATAAAGTAGATCATAGTCAATGAAATACAAATAGATGTGCGATAAACATGTCTAAAAGCATATATAATCTATGCACATCAGTCACTAAGGGCATAGTAAGTTCGGTTGAATAAGTATCTTTTGTCACTAAGGATCTCCCGACTATCCAGTCTAGTAGCAATCTTAAAATAGCAACAAATCCTTCACATCTACATGCATTAGTCACATACACATTCCATCAAACATGTATAATGCACCACACACATAGAACAAGAAGTAAACATCTCAAAGAAATAAGAAAATTGACATATCCATAGTTTATACATCAACAATCACATCATAGTTAGTCCCTAACTCTAGAATGCAAAGTATCTACTCCATAATCAGGGGGAGAAAGCAAGAAGACAAGAAAGTAAACATTCCACACCTTAATCTAAAGAAAGAGGGAAGAAATGCTTAGCCGGATGAAATCTTTGTCTTCGGGAGTTCTCTACTTACTTGGATGATGGACGGAGTGGAGAAAATGACTTTGGATCATCGGTGGAGAGCCCTAGAAAATGATGGTGGCTGGACCTTGTGGGTTCCATTGAAGGGAAGAAAACCCTCCCTCTTCAAAAAAGGGAGGGAATCCCCTTTTATAGGTAGGGGCACGATCCTTGCCTTCCGAACACACGATCATGCCTGGAAGGCATGGCCAGAGGTTGAGGTTCAACTAGCTAGAGCCACGGTTGTGCCTGGACGACATGACCCTTGTCTGAGAAGACACTAAAGGCTAGGTACAGCCATGCCTTTTGGGCAACGCATGGTTGTGCCTTTTGGGCACGGCCCCTAGCTGAGATATCTCAAGAATCTCACATAGCCATGCCTCTGGGCACGATCGTGGCCTTGGTTTCTGCTGGGGCTGAGGCACGACCATTCCTGGATGGCACGACCATAGCCTTGGCCTCGGTTGCTTTGCTTTTTGCTCTATTTTTCACTCTACTTTTTGCTCATCTCTCCATTTAAGCTTTATTTTACTCCGAAACGCATCCTGTCAATGAAAATAAAGAAGGAGTAGATCCCCGAACAAAGTGGAGTAAAAAGTATGATAATATAATAAATTGGGGTGTGATAATATAGATCATAATCAATGAAATGTAAGTAAATGCGCAACATAAAGTGTCTAAAAGCATATATAATCTACGCACATCACACCCCCAGACTTAAACCTTTGCTTGTCCTCAAGCAAAAATATGCATTCTAGATCCATGTGGTTCATGTTAATCCTATCCTATAGTTTCATTGGTGAGCATGATACAAGAATTTACTTAAGAATGACCTAAGTAATAGTTTTCTGTCCTCAGTGCAAATAAGTGACCTAACATTTCAAGTGTCAACTTCCAAACCTAGTTAAATCATGATCTAGCCATGTTCCTTATGCTCCCGGCGATAGGCACTTACCTGCCACACGCATGGTTCATCTTACTCAAACTACAGAAGGTCTCAAAGGATAGCTCGGATCAAGAGAAACTTAATAGTTATTTCCCCAGTAACCTAATTCGGTCTCATAGGGGTAACTTGTTAGTTTCTACTCACGACAACTATTTTTATTCCCTTATTGAATCTTTTTTTTTTGCTTATATGTAGCATTATGTAGCACTAGAATAAGTAAAGGGTTTTTGATTTTTTTCAAATGAGTTGAAGAGATCCGAGTTTCTCCAATAACCAAAATATAATTGAGAAATCACCTTACTAGGTACTTTGTTAAGCAGGTAAACTACAGTCTTGAATGTCTCACCCCACAAAAACTCTGGTAAAAAAGTAAAAGTCATCATACTTCTTACCATGTCTTTTAGGGTATGATTGCATCGCTCAGCTAAACCATTCTGACTGGGTGTACCAGGCACAATATACTAAGTCACAATCCCACACTCGGCAAGGTAATTCACAAAAGGTCCTGGATGTTATTCATCTGATCTATTATATCGACCGTAATATTCACCTCCACAGTCGGATCGGATGACTTTAATTTTCATACATAGTTGAAGTTCAACTTTGGCTTTGAAAATTTTTAAGATGTCCAACGATTGCGATTTCTCATGAATAAGGTACAGATAGCCGAATCGAGAGTAGTCATCTATGAAGTTGATGAAATATGTTTTACCATTTCAAGATGCCTTAGGGAATGGTTCATAAACATCCGTATGTATTAGATCTAAAACATCACTACAACGATTTGCTTCCTTATTCCTTTTGTTAATTGTTTTCCCCTTAATACACTCTATGCAGGCATCAAAGTCTGACATGTCAAGAGAATCGAGAATTCCATGTGACATTAACCTTTCTAGGCATTGTTTGGATATATGTCCTAAAAGCCTATACCACAATATGGAGGAATTCTCGACGATCAATTTGTGTTTCATACCTATACTATGCATTATTATGTTGTCAATCGTAGGAGTTATGGTGTTTAATATATAAAGTTTATCAACCAAAGAATCATTGCCAACCAACACTGAATTTAAGAAATACTAAACATTCTATTTCTAAATGAACAAGAATAACCTGATTTGTCCAAACAAGAAATTAAAATTAAATTTCATCGAAAAGATCGTACAATAAATGTGTTTTCCAAATCCATAAAGACATTAGTTCCTAAATAAAGCCTAAAAATACTAATCGACTCTACTTTAGCCTTCTTTCCATTCCCCGTATTGATGTATCTTTCACCGTCAAGCGAAAGTTGACTCTTGAGATAACCCTGCATAATGACACTTATGTGAGTAGTAGCACCAGTATCTATCCACCAAGTGTCAGTGGGTAAAATTACTAAATTAACTTCTGAATTAATAAAATTGAGATGAAAGGGCATATTTGGGGCAGTATTTCTTCATATGATATTTCTTCTTGCAGAAGAAATAAGTGGACTCCTTATCCTGCTTCTTGTGCTCCTTATGGTCATTGCCTCTAGAATTTGTAGTTTTCTTTCATTTTCCTTTGTTATTGTCCTCTTTCGTTTCTTGCACACACTTTGAGAACCAGATCCTAAGTGAGCACTCTCAAATATCTCAATCTTTAGTCTCCCCTCTTCTTGCACGCATTGGGCTATAAACTCATTTAATATCCACTTTTTCTTTTGAATATTATACGAAATTTTAAAAGGAGTGAACTGTGTAGGCAAATACATCAAGATGAAATGCATTAACATACTCTCAGACATATCAAGTTTTAGCATTTTCAAATTTATCGCAATATTAGATATCTCCATAATGCACTCCCTTATATTTTCTTTACCAGTATACTGCATAGTTACCAACTTCGTAAAAAGTGTGGTAGTCTCAACCTTTTCTTTTGTGGTGAATCGGTCTGCCAATTGATTCATGAAATTCCTAGCATCCTCTCCCTTAGTTATTGTGTCATTTATTAGTGTCGGTATGGAAAGCCTCATGATACTTAGACTCATGCAATTTGATCGCTCTCATAGCTGAAATTCAGCCCTCTACTCTATAGTGCTAACACTGGTCAGAGTTACGGGACGATCGTTTCTTAATGAATAGTCTAAGTCCATATAGCCTACGATAACATACTCTTTTCATTCAATAAAATTTGAACCAGTTAGTGTGAGGATGTTATTAATACTGGCAGTAACAGATTGCATTAAAATTAAAGAGAGAAATTTATTTAAGCTCTCAATTTAATTAAAAGCCAAGAACATGTGTAAATAAAATATAAGATTACGTAAATAAAATAAAATTTTAAATGCATATAAATGAGCTCTTTATGAGATACCAAATACAATATTATATTTTACTCTGTGGACTAAAATATAATTTGTTAGCGGTACTCTCTAATATAACTCAAGCTTTAATTGGCCACATAATGAGCTTTCCTTTAAGCTAACCCATTATGCGCATAATTCGACACTTATATGAGTTATAAATTGGTCCATAGCTTACAACAACTTTAATCTGCTATGCAATATATCTTCCTTTGGGCCGACATGTTTTGTGCATGATCTGAAGAAAATAAATTTTGTTTTCAAGTTGTAGGCTGCCCTGAGCATATATCTAGCATAAGAGTAACCTTCCTTTGAGTCGATTACTCTTAGCATAGATATACGCCTGCCAACATAAAATGCACTAAACCTACCTAAAATGTCTTCTTTTGAGCCGATACAATAGTTTAACTTAGTAGCACGTTGTGTGGATAGATCCAAGAAAATCCTAGGAACTTTAATCGAATAAATAATCACTTAATCAGCCTTGATAACTCAAAATTAGGCTTATTAGTCGATTGATACCATATGACAATTGATTAGTTGTACTCAATCGATTATCACAATCGATTTGAAAGTCTACTATATGTGACTACAAGATCATATATAAAACTCACCCTTAAGAAATTGAAGCTTCTTTTAAGTTCTATAATTCAATCATTATTTAATTCCAATTAATCTCATTTTCACACATTGTTTTAATGCATGAAACATTAAAATATATATTAGCAGAGAACTCAAGATCTATCAATTGGTATCAGAAGGCTCTGTTTCTTCAATTTTATGGTAATACAGTATGAGTTTTTTATTGATCCATTGTTCTTATGCTAGATTAAGTTTTGCTAGTTATGATCGTCAAACTTTTTGTATAGAAAACCTAGGAAATGTTTGATCTGTCATATTGTTTTTGTATTTAATGAAGAACACAAAGAACAATACTGAACCACCATCGTCTTGGGAAGAAGCATTGTGTTTAATCTAATTTTAGGTTAAATCGCGATGGTTTAAACGATTAGCTTGGTCGGCCAATTGATTGAGAAGTTAAAATTAGTGAACAGAACAATCCATAATCGATTGATTAATCGATTCAGTTGATATCAATCGATTGATGAATTTTACGAATTGATTAAGACACGAGATTGAATAAAGGATCGATTTTTGATCGATCAGATCAATCAATTGAGGCTATTAATTAATTGATAATATTAACAAATTGTCTCAGATGCGAATTAATCTCATTTTCACACATTATTTTAATGCATTCTTATGCATGACGAACACGGTTTCGTGTCAGAAGAGAATGTTAATCCATTAGTTTACGATTCTCATCGATTAAAAAAAATCTAATCTATTAGTAATTGCTTTAATCGATTGATAATTAATAATATCATAATTTTAAAATTGTTAATTGATTGGAAAAAAATCTTAATTAATTAAAAGTATTGAGTCATGATAAAAATTTACTATCAATCGATTAAAAAAAAATTCTAATCGATTAACATGTTGAAATCGCGACATACTCGATTGAAATTAATTAAGAGTCTTTTCCAATCGATTAATCATATTAAAATTGTAATATTATTAATTATCAATCTATTAAAATAATTATCAATCGATTAAAGAAATTTCTAATTGATTAGAATTGTAAAATAATCTATTAGTATTCTCTTTTGACATGAAACAGTGTTCGTCATGCCTGAGAATGCATTACAAAACATATAGAGAGAGAGAGGATGTTGTCTACGTCAAAGAAAATTCAAGGTTGAAGTTTTGATACATATTTGTGATTTCCAACTCTTGAACCCAAAAATGGTTAATCTAATAGTTAGGAATTCTGAGAGTGATTGTTGGTGCAAACCGTAATAATTAAAAGGGAGAACCCCAATTTAAGAGGAGAAATATCTTTTAAAGGGAGGAACATCTCGAAAGAGCACAAATTATCTAGAGATTGGGTAAGGTGCTTCCTTAAGGAGGAGGGGAATTTCCTAAAGAGAAGGAAAGTTGTGAGAAGATTAAAACAAGGGGGAGGTACCCGCCTGAATGAAATGACGAGTTCAAAAGTTAAGCATTGAAATTACTTTCCAAAAGGAAAAAAGTGATATCTTTCTTTCTTCAAAGGGGGAAAAATTAGAATTTTGAGTGAAAGGATGATTTTTAATGTATGAAGGAAAGAAGTGAGAGATTTAAGTTATGGAGATCCACTTAAAATTGACATTAATTTTTGAGGAAAATGTAGGCATTTGAATGGTCTTTTTTATGTATGCCAAAGGGTGAGAAAAAATATTTAATTTAGGAAACCTTAATTTAACTTTAGCTTAGGAGATGGAATCTGGAATGATAGATGAGCCCAACTTAAATAGATTTTCAAACAACAAAAGAGAAAGTTTGTTGATGCAATCATGCTCCAACTTGGTCCTATTAGAACTAAGGTGTTTAGATGTTTGATCAATTTATGGTGTTATGATGAAAGTTAGGCTGATATTTCAAGAAAGTCAAAGTTGATTGGATACTTGATATTGTGGATGAAGTCTTAGTAGATCAAGGTTGACTACACATTTAGTATTGATAAAAGTTTAACATGTGTTGGCAGTAGTAAAAGTCCTATAAGAAGTTAACAAGTGGAAAGTCTTATAGAGACTTGGCAAATGGAAAGTTTAGAAAATCTTAACAATTAGAAAAGTTCAGCAAGTGCCAACAAATGAAAAGTTCAATAGGTATTGACAAATGGAAAGTCTAAGAAGTGTTGACAGTGGCAATCTAAATAGATCAATATTGACTTGATACTTAAGAGTAGAAGTTTAGGCAGGTCAAGATTGACTTGTTATTGTTCGTGCAATCGACCTTCAGGGTTTTGATGTTTGTTTGACAATATATTTAATGGAGTTTGGTCAAGGTTGACCAAGACAAGTGAGAAGTCTAGTCAAGATTAACTAGATAACTAACAAAGTGAGAAGTCTAGTCAGATCAAGGTTAACTGGATAACTAATAAGAAAAAAATCCAATCAGGTCAAAATTGATCGGATGACTAGAAAAGGTAGAGGTCCTAACAGGTCAAGGTTAATCTAGGCTAGAAAACAAGTCCTGACAGGTCAAAGCTAACCTAGGCAAAAGAGAAGTCCTGATAAGTCAAAGCTGATCTAGGCAAGAAAAGTCCTGATAGTTCAAGGTTGACCTAGGCAAAGGTAAAAGTCTTGACAGGTCAAGGCGCGCGGTCAACCAGACCAGCGACTTTTGGTAAACCTAAGTATAGTGTTGCTAACATTATTTTGTATTACCATTATTGCTATTGTGCTAATTCAGTATTGCAGGATAAGTATTAGTGGATTAGGTCAATCGGACACTAAGTAGGAGGAAATCCAAACAGGTTAGTTGGACCGAATGTTTGGTAGGTAATTAAAGTAAGAATCTAGAGAAGAGAAGTCTTTCTGAAAAGAAGGTGTGAGGACGTGTTCTCATTTTGAGAACAACCTTAGGTATTGATCCAACTGAAAAAACCAATAGAGGTTTCTAAGTCGAGATCAAACAGTTCTAACTGTTAGACTCTTTCATGCATGAATATATGTTTCTAACTCTATTTTGTAGGACCTTTATTATTATTATCTATTGTCCTAACTTTATTTTATAGAAGAACAAAGTTCGGGTTGACTGAAGGGTTTGGTAGCAACCTGAGATCAAATAAGATCAAATCAAGCAAGAAAGGAAATAACATGGTTCAGTCGACTGAACAAGGAGTCTGTCGACCAAACACATTTGGTAAGTGAAAATAAGATAAGATCGGACCAAGTGGCAAAATGTAATTCTGTTGTTCAGTGTACCGAATAGGGAGTCAGTTGATCGATAAATGTTGATTTCGTGGAAGATGCAATCTGGGAAGATCGGGAATCGGGACGTGAAGCTGGGTAGGTTCTAGAGTTCGGTCGACCAATCAGAGGTTTAGTCAACTAAAAGAAAAGTTTATAAAATAAGCCTCGAGGTTCGCGGCTGAGCAAGTCAAATCAATTCTTCTTATCCATATTTGCTGCTCCATTCATGCAAGTACTACTGCTGCTACGTCGAGAGGCTCTTCGACAATATACATCGAATATCTATTCAAGTGTTATCGGTAACATTTAATTACTTGCATTCATTAAAAGAGACAGTAGTGTGTTACTATACTCTTTCTCTCTTGTATGAGTTTTTTCTTCTTCTCCGAAAGTTTTTCGAAAAGAAGAATATTAGTGGAGTACCCATTTAGAAATGGTCTAAGGGATCGTGGGCCTTAGAGTAGTAGTCGTTGGACTACGAACCAAGGAAACCAAACATGTCTTTGTTTAATTATTATTTCCGCGTTGCACCTCTCTGTTTGGTTTTGTTAACAAGAAAAAAAAGGTTCTTATCGAGCGATAATCAACCCTCTCCCTTCTATCGCACTTTTCAGTCCCATAGTTGCTTGGCAGTAGGAGTACATGCAGAACAAGGTTAACTGGATGCTTGTAAGTGATGAAGTCTCGGCTAGTCAAGGTTGACATGATGTTTAACAATAGGAGTCCATGCAAGTTAAGGTCTGCTAAATGATTGGGAGTGAAAGGTTGACTGGATGTTTGGTAGTAGAAGAGAAGACAAGTTAAGGTTGATCAAATATTTGATAAATGATAAAATCTTTTTAGATTAAGGCTGATTAGATGCTTAGTAGTGAGAGTCAAAGTAAGATAAGATTAATCAGATGTCTGGTAATAGAAGTACAGATAGTTCAAGATTGATTGAATGTGTGGCACAAGATGAACTCTGGAGGAACATGCAGTTGCCATAATTTTAGGAGGAATCGTTCAAAGGTATGAATTGTTGGAAATGTGAATGGAATAAAAGGGGTGAAAAAGAAGAGACTTCATTGTGCATGAGACTTTAGTCCCACATTAGAAGTTTCTTAACTTTAGTGTTGGTTTATATTGTATCACATGCATTGATGATATGAACAAATGCATAGGGAGAGACTCTCTCTCACGCGTGGGTGCGCAAGGAGGTACAAATCTAGGGTCCGAATTACACTGAACCAAGGTTGACTCGTGTGTGACCACAACCTGCACACGTCAAATGTTGGATCGGCCCAGGCAAAATTTATCCAAGGGAATAAACTAATATTTTGTCACATGAGGTAATAGAAGAATTAATTACTGATTAATTATGATTATGTAACCGACTGATAACAACGGCTGACCATTAATGGTCGACTGCTTACGTTTTGCTCTTGACAAGTAATGGCAATAAATGAATTTTAATCAATCATCGATTGCAAATTCATCTCTGAACTCTTATATAAAGAGGCTATGACCAAAAGAACAAAGGACAACAAAAAATCAAATGTTGGATTGGCCCAGGCAAAATTTATCCAAGGGAATAAACTAATATTTTGTCACATGAGTCTTTTGCTTATGATAATAGAATAATTAATTGCTGATTAATTAAGATTATGTAACCGACCAATGATAACAGCTGACCATTAATGGTCGATTGCTTACGTTTTACTCTTGATGAGTAATGGCAATAAATAAATTTTAATCAATCATCGATTGCAAATTCTTCTCTGAACTCTTATATAAGAAGGCTATGACCAGAATAACAAAGGACAACAAAAAAGCAAAAGCGCCTAAGCTCTCCACCTACATCCCTCATCTTATTCTTTGTCGAGTATTCTTTTCGCTCGGCAGAATACCCATGATAGCATTCGGGTACCTCTCGGTTCACTGCGACTACTAGTTCTTGATGGTAATCGGAGTTGTTGTCGATTATATCCTGGGAAACATACATCCGTCGTGACCTTTAAGCACTGTCGGAAGGGACAAATCTATTTTTAAGGAAACTGCGTTGAATGTAGGCCTCGATGTCTACTCGATATATTCCAGTCGGGAATTTCTCCTGTCAAGAATTTCTCCAGTCGAGTTTTTTTTCCAGTCGGGATTTTCTCCAGTTGGGTTTTTCCAGTCAGGCTCCTCTAATCGAGAATTTCTCTAATCGGGAAGATTCTCTAGTCGGGATTCTCCAGTTGGGAGTTAGGATTCTCCAGTCGGAAGTCAAAAATTTTCAGGCAACCCAGTCTTCCTAAGAAGCACTTCCGTTCCTGCTTGGAAGCATGAGATTATCAGCTCAGGTTATCTCGACAGATAAGTCTAAAATTGAAATTCTGTCATTTTCAATTCAATAAATTCCCTTAATATCTCCGGCAAAGATTGTCCAATAATCTTAAAACAGACTCGATTCTATTGAGATGGCCATTGAAAGTGTTGAGGTGCAACAGACTCATCGCATGAAAGCTCTCTCTGTCTCGATTGGAAATTTTTAAATCAATCATAGGGAAAGACCAAAGAAGTTCACTAGGTTGAACTTCAAGAGGTGGTAGCAGAAGATGCTCTTCTACTTGACCACGCTCAATCTGGCTCAGTTCTTGACCGAGGACCCTCCCAAGCATGCTGAGGATACTGATGTTCAGACCATTAGTGCAATAGAGGCATGGACTCATTCTGAGTTCCTCTACCGAAACTGCATCCTCAACTGCCTTGTCGACTCATTGTATGTTGTGTATAGCACGAAGAGAATGGCTAAGGAGCTATGGGAGTCCCTAGATAAGAAGTACAAGACAGAGGATGCAGGGGACAAGAAATTCATTGTAGGTCGATTCCTAGACTACAAGATGGTTGACTCCAAGAAGGTGATCAGCCAAGTCCAGGAGATTCAGGTGATTTTGCACAAGATTTACTCAGAATGTATGGTTCTGAGTGAAACCTTCCAGGTGGCAACAATCATTGAGAAGTTGCCTCTTGGCTGGAAGGACTTCAAGAACTACCTAAAGCACAAGCGGAAGGAGATGAACATGGAAGAATTCATTGTTAGACTTTACATTGAGGAAGACAACAAGAGTTCCAAGAAATCTATTCTCTCAGGCTACTGTGAAAGCCAACATGGTTGAGCATGGTCAAAACTCGAAATGAAAGAACCCCAAGTCTTCCAAGCTAAGACCCAGAGGAGGCATCAACAAAAAGAAGTTCTCTGGAAAGTGCAACTGTGACTAAGTCAGTCACAAATCTTCGGAGTGCAGAAAGTCGAAGAAGAAGCAGGAGGCCAACCTGAACGAGGGTTCAGAAATGGATGACCTCTGCGTTGTTGTCTCTAAACTGAACCTGGTGGGTTCAAACCCGTGACAATGCTGGATCGATATTGGAGCCATCAGACATGTATGCTGCAACAAGGAATTGCTCAACAACTTTGAAGAAGTCAAAGATGGGGACAAGCTGTTCATAGGGAACTTAGCAACCTTGGACATCGTGGGATAAGAAAAAGTGGTGTTGAAGATGACCTCGGGTAAGGACCTCACTCTGAACAATGTATTATATGTTTCGGAGATTCGAAAGAATCTAGTGTCTGGATCACTGTCAAGCAAGCATAACTTTTACATTATTTTTGAGTCAGATAGAGTTGTACTTTCCAAGAAGGGAATGTTTGTGGGAAAGGGCTATGTATCTGATGGGATTTTCAAGCTCAATGTAATGGTCATTAGGCCTAAGATAAATAAAAGCTCTTCCACTTATATGCTTGAGTTTTCATGTTTGTGGCATGATAGATTATGACATGTTAACTACGATGTGTTGCGTAGATTAATAAATATAAAAAGCATACCTACATTCCACCTTGACCCGAAATACAAGTGTGAGACTTGTGTTGAAGCGAAAATGACAAGGTCATCCTTTCAACATGTTGAAAGGAGAAACAAACCACTCGGCTTAATTCACACCAATGTGTGCGACCTAAGAGGTATAGCTATACCTGGTGGGAATAAATAATTTATCACTTTTGTTGATGATAACACAAAATATTGTTATGTGTATCTTCTCAAAAGTAAAGATAAAGCTATAAAAAAATTCATTCTCTATAAGAATGAGGTTGAAAACCAACTTAATAAAAAGATTAAAGTGGTTCAAAGTGATCGAGGCAGTGAATATGTATCACTGTTTGCTGAGTTATGTGCTGAACATGGGATCATACACGAAACAACAACTCCTTATACTTCTCAGCAAAATGGAGTTGCTGAGCATAAAACTACACTCTAAAAGAGATAATGAATGCTCTTTTATTGAGTTATGGACTGCTAGAGTTCATGTGTGGGGAAGCTGTGTTAACAGCTAATTACCTTTTAAATAAGATGCCCTGAAAGAAAATAGAGAAGAGCTCTTATGAGTTGTGAAATGGAAGAATCTCATCCTACAAATATTTATGAATGTGGGGGTGTCTTGCTAAAGTTTTGGTTTCTGATCCAAAAAGGATTAAGATAGAATCAAAAACTGTTGATTGCATATTTGTTGGATATGCACATAACAGCAGTGCATATCAATTTTTTTGTCTATGAATCATAAATACCAGATATACACAAGAATTCGATAATAGAATTAAGAAATGTCTTGTTCTTCGAGAATGTGTTTCGGTATAAGACCCGAGAAGAAGTAAGTTCCTCAAAACAGGTATATGAAACACAAGAGGAAGAAGAAGATAGTGAACTAGTTGTGGTTGAGTTCAGATGAAGTAAAAGAGCTTAGGTGGAAAAATCCTACGGAACAAATTTTATCACTTTCATGTTGGAAAGTGATCCCTAAAGTTACTCAGAAACAGTTAGCTCTTCTGATGGACCTCACTGGAAAAGATGCAATTGCATCTGAGATAGACTTTGTCTTGTAAAATCACACTTGGGAACTTGTGGATCTTCCTCCAGGAAGTAAACCACTAGGTTGCAAGTGAATCTTCAAGAAGAAAATGAAATCTGATGACACAATTGATAAGTACAAGGCCAGATTATTAATTAAAGGTTACTAACAACGAGAAGGTCTTGATTACTTTGATACTTATTCTACGGTGTCGAGAATAACTTCCATTAGAGTAATGTTGGCTATCACCGCTCTATGAAATCTGAAAATACATCAGATGGATGTAAAGAGAGTCTTTCTAAATGGGGATTTAGAAAAGAAAATCTACATAGAACAACCTAAAGGATTTTCTGTGCCAAGACAGAAAAATAAGGTTTGTAGATTGGTGAAGTCGTTATACGTCTTGAAATAAGCACCAAAGCAGTGACATGAAAAGTTTGATAATGTCATAAAGGAATGTAGATTCACAATCAATGAATGTGATAAATGTGTTTACATGAAAGCCACAGATAATGATTATGTCATCTTGTGCCTTTATGTAGATGACATACTTATCATTGGGAGTAATGATAAAATAATTAAATCCACAAAAGATATGTTGAACTCAAGATTTGACATGAAAGACATAGGCCTAGCTGATGTGATTCCAGGAATCAAAATTCTTAAAACATCAGAAGGACTTGTTCTTAGTCAGTCCTACTATGTGGACAAGATTCTTAAGAAATTTAACAAGGGTGATACTACGTTGACATGAACCCCCATAGATACGAGTCAACATCTATCGAAGAATCGAGGAGAAAATATCTCTCAGATAGAGTACTCTCGAGTGATTGAAAGTCTGATATACTTGATGAGTTGTACACGACTAGACTTTGCCTATACAGTAAGTAAACTGAGTAGATACATGAGTAATCCCGGTGTTGAGCACTAGAAAGGGATAAGGAGAGTACTAAGGTACTTAAGGTATACTCGTAAATATGGACTGAATTATACAAGATATTTTGTTGTGATCAAAGGATACAGTGATGCAAGTTGGATAACTGAAATAAAAGACTCGAAGTCTACAAGTGGATATGTATTCACTTTGGGAGGTGCAGTCATTTCTTGAAAATTTTCTAAGCAAACCATAATAACCAGATCTACGATGGAATCTGAGTTTGTAGCTCTTGATAAATGTGGTGAAGAGGTTGAATGGTTATGGTAATTCTTAAAAGATGTTTCTAGATGGCCGAAACCTGTACTGGCAATTTGCATACATTGTGATAGTCAATCAACTATTAGATGGGCACAGAGCCATTTGTATAATGGTAAGTCTAGACATATATGTCGTAGACATAATACCATTAGACAACTACTTTCGACGGGAGTTATCATTGTTGACTATGTGAAGTCAAAGGATAACCTAGCAGATCCGTTAACCAAAGAGTTAAACAGAGAGTTAATTGTAAGCTCATCACGAGGGATGGACTTGATGTCGATAAGAAATGTTGGTACAAAGAAAATGCAACTTATGCAGACTGGAGATCCTAAGAACTAAGTTCAAAGGGACAACCTAACTGCACCGACAAAGTTGCTCACTGTGGGAGAACGACCCAATGGATCAGTGAAGGATGCAGGTTAAGCACACGACTTTTAATGATTCAGTAGAGTAATATGGAATGCTCTTGAGAGATCACCTATGTGAGAAACAAGTGGGGCCGCTTCGAAGAAAATTGAAGGCACAATTCTTAGCATTTCTCACGGAACTAGGCGTGTTCATGGCCAAGAACGAACACACTCATGAGAACTAAGTTGTATCAAGGAGAGTCTTGGGTGAGATATGTCGATACTTATACAGACGGTAGTACAGTTCCAGGACATTGTGTCTACTGTTAGGTAGTAAGCAAACAGATCTTCACAAGGGAAGGTTCAAAGGATAATACCTATCTGTCCTATATTGGACTCAAATGTTGAATGCTATCACATACCTTGTTTCCATTCATGTGGGGGATTATTGGAAATGTAAATGGAATAAAAGGGGTGGAGAAGAAGAGACTTCATTGTGCATGAGACTTTAGTCCCACATTGGAAGTTTCCTGGCTTTAGTGTTGGTTTATATTGTATCACATGCATTGATAATGTGAATAAATGCATAGGGAGAGGCTCTCTCTCACGCACAGGTACGCAAGGGGGGTGCAAATCCAGGGCCCAGATTGCACTGAACCAAGGTTGACTCGTGTGCGAGCACGACCTGCGCACGTCAAATGTTGAACCGGTCCAGGCAAAATTTACCCAAGGGAATAAATTAACATTTTGTCACGTGAGTCTTTTGCTTGTGGTAACAGAAGAATTAATCGCTGATTAATTAAGATTCTATAATCGCTACGTTTTGCTCTCGACGAGTAAGGGCAATAAATAAATTTTAATCAGTCATTGATTGTAAATTCTTCTCTGATCTCCTATATATGGAGACTATGACTAGAAGAATAAAGGACAATGGAAAAGCAAAAACGCCTAAGCTCTCAACCTACATCTCTCATCTTCTTCTCTGTCGAGTATTATTTTCGCTCGACAGAATACTCGTGATAGCATTCGGGTACCTCTCGGTTTGTTGCGATTGCTAGTGCTTGGTGGTAATCACAATTATTGTCGATTGTATTCAGGGAAACAGATGTCCGTCGTGATCTCTAAGCATTGCCGGAGGGGACAAATCTATTTTAAGGAAACTGCGTTGAACGCATGCTTCAACGTCTACTCCCTATATTCTAGTCGAGAATTCCTCCAGTCTGAAATTTCTCCAGTCGAGAATTTCTCTAGTTAGATTTTTTTCCAGTTGGGTTCCTCCCGTAAGATTATTTTCCAATTGATTTTTTTTCCAATCAGGAATTTGTCCAATCAAAATTTTCTCCAGTCGGGTTTTTTCCAGTTGGGCTCCTCCAATCGAAAATTTCTCCAGTCGAAAAATTTCTCCAGTCATAATTCTCTAGTTGGGAGTTAGGATTCTCCAGTCGAAAGTCGAAAATTTTCAGGTAACTCAATCTTCTCAATCACTACTTCCTTCCATACTTGACAATTTGAGATTATCAATTTAAATCATCTTGATAAATAAATCTAAAATTAAAATTTTATTATTTTTAATTTAATAAATTCTCTTAATATTTCCGATAATGATTGTCCAACGTGAACTATGTAAATTGTCATTATTCGATTTGTTGTGTTTTATGTTATTTTTTATTATTTAGTTGTGCATTAACTCAACTGCCTTATTTCTTTTATTTTGCATTGTTGACATGCAAATTGGTTGACTTGTACGTATTTTTTTTTATTGACATAATTTATCTAAACATTCGATCTTATCAATCCAATTTTAGAAATGATCAATTTAATTATATAAAAAAAATTCATCCATTTTTAAAATAAATTTAAAAAAATTATATAAAAATTTATTTTAATAATTAACATTCTCAAATTTATTATTCATTAACAAAAAATCCTCCATGCAACTTGCACGTATTGACCATTGACCATGGAGGAGGTGCATGTAGTTGTCATGGCCAAGCTACTCGATTCCATTTTTTCTAATGTTTTATTATCCGAGACAATAATTTCCAAAGAGGATGCTTTCTAGGGGATCATGATTTCTTGATTAAAAATGTAGATTGCGTGGCTATTTCTAAGTCCAGTGTGTTAATTTTGAAAGACACTCCATGAGTTTGCCCTCACAACTAATGGAATCTCATCCTCATAAAGAGGTCCTATATAAATTAACTGATATTTTCATTAACATAATTAACTAAGTGATATTTCTTATTTTTGAGGTTTTCATAATTTAAATTGTCAACGATTTAATTTGTATAGATACACATGACAACAAGACCTTAACTTGTTGAGACAGGCATGTACCATGATTATATTTTCTCATCCATCTTATCTTATGAGTAAGAAATTAAATATTTTCTAACTTAACTTACCGATTAAAATTTTTAATTTTTCAAATTAGTCTTGTACCAATTAAGGGGGTTTAATTTGAATTTAAAATGTCCTAGCATTTTCAAAATGTATTCATTCATTAGACAAGAGTTAGAAAGATTACTACTTCACACATTGTACAGGGATGTCAATATTAAAAGTATATTCGCTAGTAGTCTTTAGTTCATCAAAAAAAAATTATATAATTCAGATATCTAATTTTAAGATTCAATTAATTTTAAAGATGATTAATTTAATTCTAAAAAAAAATTTATCAGTCATCATGATAAATTAAAAAGCATAGATGGATCATGGGCAAAGGATTTCTCAATTTAGTTAATTATAATTTAAAGAAATATATCACCCTGATTTCTATTGTTGTTGTTTTTTTTGACCAAATACTATTATGCATTCATCAAGACAAAGACATCAAATCATTTGCTACAACTTGCATAAGCCAGTTAGGATAAATCCCGGACACCAAATAACCTCAACCTTAGCACCTAGAATCCAGCCTTGCACATCTCTAGCAATCACCCCAACGCTAAATATGTCCCTCTCCTCGTCATAGCCTGCGTCCACATCCAACCGCACCTGGTCAGCATTTGGAGTCCTCCAAATCTAGTCGGACAATATCAAAGGCCCTGCAGGAACAATATCTTCTGTCAAAGTTGCCTCGTAAAAAATTCCAACATCGGTATCGCCCAATCCATCCTAACCTCTCCTGAGCTGCCCTCCGGTCCATATATTCGCTTACATATCTCAATCCACACTGCCCAACTCAGCATTGCAAACTCCTCAACGCCTCCTTTGACAACATTTTAGACAAATAAAATCCACAGACCAAGAAATGGGTCATTCGAGCATTTCTCAAAAAACTCCAGAACTAAGTATTTTTCTATACATGATGAACCACTAGAAAGAATAGTATATAGTGACTTGTGGTCCCACTATGAAACTTGCATAAAGGATAGAAACCCTCCATCGGAACATCTTTTTCTTTGAGATTAACCACAGTAGGGATAATGTCTTTAGAAGTCTGACACATAAAAATCTAAACCTTAGGGGGAATATGGAGCCTCCATATGAATTTTCACCATGTCGAACTCGTGTGCGCAAATTGATACGGAGGTGGTGTCAAGGAATGCCTCTCCAAAAGATATCCCGCTTTAACTATATATTTGTTAGGAACTAGGGCGCTAAACACGATAAAGCGCAACGGAAAACATCTAGTTCCTCTTACAGAAGATCCATGCGAAGGAAGTAAAAATTACATATACTAAGTTTCATGATAGATTTATACCCTTATGCGTGGAAACGATCTCCCGCTTGTCCAAGGTGTGTCGGATCTCTTGCACGTTCAAGTGTACGTACATCTATGTGTATCTACACTAACACTCTTTCACCTTTTGGAGAAGACTTACGTTATGCTAGCAACCTCTAAGGGATTTCGGCCAAGAGAGGGAAGAGAGGAAGAAAATGAACCAACCAAGAGTTTTGCAAGA
>JBBUKS010000029.1:7837738-7855076 GCA_038050645.1 Hedychium gardnerianum
AAGATTTCAATACATTCATAATTACACATGTAGAGACGCTCACTAGTTGTGATCCAATCACAAGTTCTCTTATGCTATGAATCGTATTACGGACATTCGGTAAATGAGTTTAAGACCAATTCAAACATATAAAGAATATGCACTCAGATAGTGAATCTATATTTATCAAATAAATAGTACAAGTCATAAAGCGATTGCTTTATGACACCTCTCAAACATAATACCAAGTAAGTCAGGTAGACTTATAAAAGTAGGCTTGGTTGCTTGTTTGTGTATGTATGCTTGTTCTGCAGGAACCTGGAGCTGGAAGCAAATAGACGCAAACAGGAGGTAACTATGTGGACTGGATAGATCCAGGTGCCTGTAATGTTTCCAAGTGCCCTGGAATGATCTAGGCGCCTAGACCAGAACTTATCAAGTTAGGATAAGGCATGTGACAAGTTCGGATCGGATTACATCGAGCTTAGGGCCCCGGGAAGGCTTCTAGGTGCCTGAAATCGCTCTATATAACAATGACAAGCAAAGGCTTCAGAACATCCATCATTCTACTACTCATACTCCGTGTGCTCAAAAGGATAACTACAACACAAAGCTCTGCGACCAGGGAAGCTCCAGGAGGGGTGCGCTGCGCTCAGGACTTCCGGATTGGCCGCCCGCTATCAAGTTTGCTTTTATTTATTGTATCTATGCTTTATTTTATTATCCTTATGTTTGATACAAAACTATAAGACGAGTTTCTCCACTTTTGGAAAGATTCCGGAAAGGAGATCACTAGTGGACTCACGCTTGAGTACGTAGGTCTTGCACATACGAACCCTGGGGGTTGGAAACCAAGTAAAATCCCCGAGTCTTTTCGTTTGTGTTGTTATTTATATTTTTCGCTGCATACTAATCTGATAGATTGATCGAACATGACAAAAAGATGAAAATAATTCAATCGAGATTCACCCCCCACCCCCTCGACCACATCAATCCTACAATTGGTATCAGAGGAGAAGGCTCTAATCGGACTAACCGCCGAAAGAGCAAGCAAGCCAAGGATTGAGGGGGAACAAGGTAAAATTTAATCATGATTTTTAAATTTTATATAATGTATTTTAAGTGTAGGGAGAGAATGCACTACAACAACAAATGTCCTACTCGTAAGATTCGGATGACACCACCGGCGATAAAGGAGGAACCGATGCAAGGAGTCTAAAGGAGCAAAGCACACATCAAGTGCTTCAAGAGCTAGGAGTTCAAACATTACAAGAATAAATGCTCGGAGAGAAAGAAACAGAAAAAGCCTAATGAATTAGAGGTTGCAAAAAAGGTTAGTGAAATTATTTAAGAAAATGTTTCAAAATTTTTACATGATAAAGTAGCATTTTCCGACAATAAATTAGATAATATTGTTTATAATAAATTATAGAATTTCCATGATAAACTAGATGAGAATAAGTAAAATATTTTTAAAAATTCAAATATTAATAATTTTGAAAACTTAAATTCACATAATAAAAGTTCAAATTTAATAAATTCACAAAATCTGAATTTAAATAATTTAATTAATAAAAACTCATATTTAATTAATTTACAAAATCCTAATTTAAATAATTTAATTAATAAAAATTCAGATTTAACTAATTCATAAAATCCGTAGTTAAATAAACTAATTGATAAAAATTTAATTAATTCTGAAATTTTGAATAATGATAAAAACTTAAATTTAAATAAATCTAAAAATTTGAATGTTAAATCAGATTTATATAACTTAATTAATAATTTATTTAATTATGATAATTCTAAATTAATTAAAAATATTAAGAAAAAAAATCAGAAATAATTAATAATGAATTTAATACCAAGTTAATCTAGATCCTGATAAAATAAGTTATAATCTTGATAAGATTTTTAATTTATTTGATCAAGATAAATTTAATATATATAAAAATCTAATAAATTCAAATCTAAGAGTTAAATAATAAATTAATTATTAATCAAGATAATCTTAAAAATATAAATTCGAAAGATAAGATAAATTTTAATTCAAATCTTAAACATTAAAAATTAAATCTAAAAAATTCAAGATTAAATCCTAAAAACTCAGAAAATAAATTTACAAATTTTAATAATATTAATTCAGATTTAAATAATAAAAATTCGAAACTAAATCTTAAAATTAATTATAATAATGTACCATTTAATTACGAAACCATGAATAATTCTAAAAATTCAAAATTAAAGCTGAAAATTTCAAGATTAAATCCTAAAGACTTAGACAATAAATCTACAAATTTTAATAATATTAATTAAAATTTAAATAATAAAAATTTGAAACTAAATCTTAAAATTTATTATAATAATGTACCTTTTAATTACAAAACAATGAATAATTTAAAAAATTTAAAACTTCAAAATTAAATCCCAAATCAATTCTCCTAATTCAAGAAATAAATTTACAAATTTTTAATAAGTCAAATCAAAATTCAAATAATCCGAAATAAAATAAAATAAAATAATGAAAACTTAATTAAACTTAACCTTAACTCAAACTAAATAATTAAATAACATTAAACTAATAAAATTATACCCAAATAAAACAATTAAATTAATAAAAATCAAAATGTGTCAAAATAAGTTTACACATTTACGGATTTACACGAAATATATCAAATCAAGAATTTGATGAATTATTAAAAATTAATTGAAAATTATTTGAGTTGATTGACCCATGTGTAATTGTCATGAACATGCATATGCTTAATTAATTATTTATATTAATAAATGTCATATCATTCATGCTAATCTTTTATTAATTTCTTAATATAGATAGGAAAAAGAAAGTTTGATTCTTGCCCAACATAGTACCAGAGTGAGACGAGATCATAGTACGTTAGAGAAATTTCATCTAGGTAGTCAAGTAGGGTAAGGAGTACTCTATTTAGTTTACTTAGCTAAGTGAAACTAACTGAAACTATCTCGCTGCATCCTATACTAGTTATACTAAGATTTTTTAATAAGTAGATTAAATATATAATTTCTTAAAAAAACTTTGTCTAGAAAATGGTCATTGTTCCAATAACCAAAAAGGTCTTTGTGCCTCACCACGGCTTGGAAGCTAAATTTTAAAATATGTATTTAACTGACTGATTGCTAAACCTAAATCTAACATAAGGACAAAGAATCTACAAAATTCAAAATCAAGTAAAAATTGACTAAGCATCTCACAAAACTCATAAGGGCATGTTTGGTTGTATTAAGACACTTAAAACTGGTGAGATGATAATGACACTTAAATTAAAAATACTTTGAAAAAGTTTTCAAAATGTATGGACTATTTTCTAAAATTTATTTTTAAAACAGTAATTCAACGTATTCATATTTTAATAAAATTCATGCTTGATTGAGTGTACTTATAGACATATTTTTCAAAAATTTATATATCTTTGGAAATTGGTTGACCAACACTTAGACACAAAATCTCTAAGTCAACATTAGAACCAAGTTCCCTAGACACTTAAATAGAGTTCCTTGTGGCTAACAAGAATAATCAGGATGTGTCAGGTTAAGAGGGAGTTCTGATTAAAAGATAAAAATTCTTTGAAAAATCAGTTTTGAAAAATTCTTTTGAAGAATCTAGAAATTCATTTTCGAAACTCTTTGAAATTTATTGGGAAATTCTTTTAAAAAAAAATTCTTAGAAATTCTTAGAAAATGCTTTAAAACTTTTTGAAAAAATATTACTTGAAAATACTTGTAAAACTCTTGAAAATATCAGAAAAATTATTTTAAAAATTCTTGAAAAATTATCTTATTTAAAAACTATACTTTAAATTGTTCTTTTGATTTCGATCAATTTCTAAGACACATAGGTAGTCTTCCTTGTGGTGAACAAGGATAACCAGAATTGCTCAGACACATAGGTACCCTAATCCAAATGGGACCTCTCCTTTATATAGAATATCCGATCTGTTATCAACCCAGAGATGAAAACAGATTAGGCTAAAGGATTCTATACATATAATCCACATTCAATAACCCGAAATCCTATAAACCATAGTTAAATCACTGAAACAGGTTTAGTTCAATTCGGTTCATTTTAGCATAGACAAATCACAAGTAAGCCCACCTTTATAAAGATAAATTCAACAATCTCTCACTTGGGATATTTGTGATGTGTATGTGATATACAAGTATAACTTTAGTTGATATCAAACTTTATGACTACAAAATACCCCTGTAAACAATCTACTCCATTAACTTCATTGGTATATGACAAAAGAGATTATAGCTACTATATATATGCATATAACAAGCCCCAACAGTAATCATAATACCAATGTCATTAATGACATAAATCAAGATGTGGATGTGTAGTAGAAAATTACATGAAATATAATCAGTATATGTCAATTTCTAAATTGATCCTAAGGTGACCCAAAAGGGTCTGATCATATTTGCTAAAACTTTATGTTAAACTACAATAGCAAATCATGATCTCAACCTTATGATTCCAAAAAGAATCCATATCATAGTTACAAACACTAAATGCTAAACAATAGCAGTAAATCATGATACTTTATTTCAGAATATCAAACAAACAAATAGTATTCCCATTAAATGTTTTGAACTTTAAGTACATACAATAATCAAAAAAATATTTATCTTTATTAATAAATATAGAGAATAAAATAAATACAGACTCCCACTAGATGAGTTCTTCTTCCATAATAAGGATTCTCATATCCACAACATGCGCATGAAACACCTTAGGCACCAAGTCTTCGGTGAGTGTATCGACAAACATGAAATTTGTGTTGATATGCTTTATCATAATTTAACGACTCTGAACTCTTTCTTTAATCGATAAAAACTTGATGTCGATGTGCTTGGACTTCGATGAACTGTGGTTGTTTTTGGCATAAAGTTCTGTGATTTTATTATCACAGTTGATTCTCAATGGCTTGTCAATGACATCAATAATCTGTAATACTGTGATGAAATTTTACAGTCAAATCCCGTGATTGGATGCTTCGTAGCATGCTATCAATTCTGCCTCCATAGTAAAAGTGGCTACTAGTTAAAAATTTAGTAACCCTCCCAAATTTATAAAAACCCTTAAGACTCAAGCTTAACTTAAGAAAATTATCAAACATCAAACAAGGGAAGATTGTTGGTGCAATCAGCCTCCAGAGTTTTGATGTTTTATAATATACCTAAGATGTGGTCAATTTAACCAAGGGTTGATCCAAACAGGACTTGATGTTTGGAAGAGAAAAGTCTAGTTAGGTCAAAGGTTGACCAAATGACTAGTAAGGGAAAGTCCTACTTGAGGCTAGACAAGGAAGTCCAAGTTGGAAGGATTGGGCAAGGAAGTCCTGGTCGGAAGGATCGAGCAAGAAAGTCCTGGTCGGAAGGATTGGACAAGGAAGTTATGGTCGAAAGGATTGAGCATGGAAGTCTTGGTCGAAAGGATTGGGCAAGAAAGTCCTGGTCGGAGGGAGTCCTAGTTGAGGCTAGGAAAGGAAGTCTTGGTCGAAAGGATTGGGCAAGGAAGTTCTGGTCGGAGGGAGTCCTAGTTGAGGCTAGGCAAGGAAGTTCTAATCGGAAGGATTGGACAAGGAAGTCCTGGTCTAAAAGATTGGGCAAGGAAGTCCTGGTCGGAAGGATTGGACAAGGAAGTCCTGGTCTAAAAGATTGGGTAAGGAGTCCTGGTCGGAAGGATTGGGTAAGGAAGTCCTGGTCGGAATGATTGGATAAGGAAGTCCTGGTCAGAAGGATTAGGCAAGGAAATCCTGGTCAGAGGGATTGGGCAAGGAAGTCCTAGTCGGAAGGATTGGGAAGGTGAGAAGTCTATCGAGTGACTAGTCCTAATTGGAGGTTACGCAGGTGAGAAGTCTACCGAGTGACTAGTGTTGGTGTAGTTTGCACTAATAGTGATTTTGATGTATAACAATAGGTTAAAGTTAGATTGTTATTGTTTAATAAGTTGAGCTGAGTGTGTAGGGTTAACTAACTTGACGGATCTAGAAGGCTAGACACCAGGCTGAAGTCCAGATGTACGATTCTGGCGAAGTCAAGTTGGGTCAGAGAGGACCAAACAGTTGGCGGGAAGTCCAGTCGGGTCAAGGAGGACTAGACGATTAACTGAAGTCCGGATGTGCAATTCCGACAAGAAGACATGGTGGGTCGGAGATCAGACGTCAAGGAGGTTACTCGGCAAATGGTCAATAAGGTAAGAAATTGGAGGAGCGAATCTAGTGAGGATGGGTCCCTGGTAGGGACTTAGACGCTGGTACAACTTAGGTCCAAAGTAGAACTCTAATTTGAGACCATGATTAAATCATGGTCATGGTAAGACATGATTTAATTCATACCTATCATGCATTGATTATATTTGTTGACTCTTTTATTGCAGGTAGTTTGTACTAACGTATTTTGTAAGGGTTAGAGCAAAAGTAAGCTTCGGATGAACAGTGCTCGGTGTGCTGGAGGTGTCTCAGATGGCTGGGGGTGCCTCAGCGCTGGAGGCACTGGAGGCGCCTCGGATGGCTGGGAACGCCTCAGTACTAGAGGCGTTGCAGGCGCCTCGGATGGCTGGGGGCGCCTCAGCCCTAGAGGCACCGGAGGCACCTCGGATGGATGGAGGCACCTCAGCACTTGGATAAATACTGTTGACCTGCGAAGCTGATGGAGGCCCCCTGGAGTGCTTAGAGGCGCCTCGGAGTGGATAAGCAACGGGTTATTTGAATCAAATTAGCCTCAATGGAGGCACCCCGGAGCGTTGGAGGCACCCCAATGGGATATAAGAGAGCATCTCAACCAACAGCAAAATACAACTCTTCCAAACGCTGTTTTGACCTCATACTGCTACCTCGAAGCTCTAAAACTGTTGTACTACAATCCTGCTATATCGAATTGATGCCGGAACCATCTACTGCAGTAGAATCTTCACCAACACACAAACTCATGACTCATCTTCCGTGTTGGTAACGTTTTTTATTATTTTAATTCATTTCTGTAATTGCACAGGGAAGTGTAGGGTTGTTACACTTCCCTCATCCTGTACGTGATTGCTTTTTCGGAGGTTTCCCTGAAAAGGGTTTTAGTGAATTGTCCAACGATACAATCTGAAGGGTCGTGAGCCTTGGAGTAAGAGTCGGCAAAGGCTCCGAACCAAGTAAAATAAAAGTGTTTTTCTTTTTATTGTCTTCCACTACGTGCTCAATTTTACGACGAGATTTCAAAACCGGGAAAAGAAATTTTTAAACACGTGATTCACCCCCTCTTACGTGTTAGTATTAGCCCTGAGAGCCAATTATGAGATGATTAGGTTTATTGGGTTAATGATTATGGATTGACTTATTGGGTTAATGGTTAATCCAATATGCTAAAATCTAACCCATCAAAGATGATTAATGGAGATTAATTATGCATTCAAGAAGGAAGATCATTGAGTTAGACTCAAATGGATCCAACCATTGGATTGAGTCCAATTCGAATTAGACTCATGGAGTCAATTCAGATTGATCAATGAGTTAGACTCATTAGATGAACTCGAATTCACTAAGGAAGAGGAAAGGTCAATTTTGAATTGATCATGATTAGACTTAACCAACTAAGGAGGATTAATGATGCTCGTTAATAGAGATTAATGGAGCATTGATGAAAAGAAGACCAAGACGCAAAAATCTTTGGTATTCATTGGATGAATATAAAAGGTTTCAAAATGAGATTTTCATATAGAATTTCGAATTTGACTCTTGCTCTCTTCTGCTCTTTCTTCCTCCTTGGCCGAAACTTCCTTTTGGTTGCTAGCACAACCTTAGTTGGTTTTCTTCTCCAAGTTTGTGAGTTCGTGAGATGGACGGAACATGTTCATGTGGATATTGAAAGAGGTGCGGACAGTTGATCGTGCTGAGATCCAACAAGTACAAAAGTTGTTGTCGGGAGTTCATGTTTACGCAACAAAAGTATAATTCTCATAACTAGTATACGGTTTCCTTCGCATAGATCTTTTTGAAAGGATCTTGATTTTATTCCACTGCGCTTATGTTATTTTTTACACTCAAGATCCTTACAGTGAATACTTAATTAGTCAAGATTTTCAAGATTATCTAAAGGACAATACAATATTGTCTTAACGGATTCTGCCTTATACACCACAACACAATGGTGTATCAAAAAGGCAAAACCGAACCCTGTTAGACATGGTTAGGTCTATGATGAATCATGCAAGTCTTTCAAATCTTTTGGGGTTACGCACTAGAGACAATTGTTTGCTTGCTAAATAGAGTCCCAACTAAGGTAGTCTCTATTACTCTATTTGAAAAGTGGACTGGTAAGAAACATCATCTATCTTACTTGAAGATATGGAATTGTCCTGCTTATGTGAAGAGGATAGTATCATACAAGCTGGATGCTAAGTCTGATAAGTGTCTATTTATTGGTTACCCTAAGGAAACTAGGGGTTACTAATTCTATCATTCCTTGGAACAAAAGGTTTTTGTTTCAAGGCATGCTATATTCCTAGAGAAAGAGTTTCTTTTGTAGGAAAATAGTGGGAGTGAAGTTGAACTTGAGGTTCAAGATACTCCAATAGACATAGAAAAGACACCTAGTCAAGAACCATAACCGATTACTCATGATGATGAGCCATCAGCTGAACCTATGAAGACACAACCTCTTCGTAGATCTGGTACGATACGTATGATTCCAAAGAGATATGAATTTCTCATAAGTGAATCAAATGACGTGTTGCTCATCAAGGATGAGGAACTTGCTGATTATGAGAAAGTTCTAAAAAGTTCAGAAAGGGATAAGTGGCTAGCAGCTATGAAGTCGAAAATGGATTCCATGTGTGAAAATCAAGTTTGAAACTTGGTAGACCCACCTGAAGGAATTATGCCTATAAGGTGCAAGTAGGTTTTCAAGAAGAAAATTGACATTGATGATAATCTAATTACCTACAAAGCAAGATTAGTGGAGAAAGGCTATCGTCAAAAGCAAGGTGTTGACTATGATG
Source organism: Hedychium gardnerianum (assembly GCA_038050645.1). Taxonomy (NCBI): domain Eukaryota; kingdom Viridiplantae; phylum Streptophyta; class Magnoliopsida; order Zingiberales; family Zingiberaceae; genus Hedychium; species Hedychium gardnerianum. The sequence continues at coordinate 7,846,746 of JBBUKS010000029.1, forward strand.
AAACCTTCTTACCAGTAGTTATGCTTAAATTCATTCGGATACACCTTGCCATAGCAGCTCATTATGATTATGAGATATGACATATGGATGTGAAAACTACTTTCCTCAACGGAAATCTGTTTGAGGAGGTGTATATGATACAACCTGAGGGTTTAATATCTATTGATAAGAATAAAATATACAAGCTTCAGCGATCCATTTATGGATTGAAGCAAGCATCAAGGAGTTGGAATATCCATTTTGATGAGGCAATCAAAGAGTTTGATTTCTCACAAAATCCTAACAAACCTTGTGTGTACAAGAAGGTTAGTGGGAGTACGGTCGTATTCCTAATACTCTAAGTTGATGACATATTGCTTATAGGAAATGATGTACCTGTTTACATTCAGTTAAGGGTTGGTTATCCAAAATTTTCTCCATAAAAGACATGAGAGAAATAACCTACATCCTTGGGATTAAGATCTATAGAGATAGATCGATATGGTTGCTTAGTCATTCATAGTCTACATATATAGACAAAGTGCTAAAGCGGGTTTAGCATGGATGAATCCAAAAAAGGCTATATACCCATGCGGCATGAGATTCACCTTTCGAAGTCTTTGTGCCTACATACAAAAGATGAGGGGATTTGCATGAGTAAGATACCCTATGCGTCAGCGATAGGATCTATCATGTATACTATGTTATGTATAAGGCCCGATGTATCATACGCTCTAAGTGTCACGAGAAGATACCAATCAGATCCAGCATAGAACATTGGGCGGTTGTCAAGGCAATCCTTAAGTACATGAGAAGAACTACAAATGTGTTCTTGGTATATGAAGATGGTGATATGGTTACTCACAGGTATACTGATGCCAGCTTCCACACGGATAAGGATGACTCCAAGTCTCATTCTGGATACATATTCATACTGAACTGAGGTGCAATAAGTTGGAAGAGTTCAAAGAAAGAAACCATCATGGATTCCACCACTGAGGCGGAATGCATTGCATCTTTTGAAGCAGTAAAGGAAGCGGTTTGGATCAAGAAAGTTCATCTCTGAACTAGGAGTGGTTCCAACCATTATTGAAGCAGTACCAGTTTACTACAACAACACTCGAGTCATTACTCAGGTAAAGGAACCCAGGTCTCACCAATGATCCAAACATGTGCTTCGCCACTATTATCTAATCAGAGAGATTATTAGTAGTAATGAAATACAAATTGAGAAGATTCCCACTTAAAGGAACCTAGCGGATCCTTTGACAAAGGCTCTACTATAAAGTAAGTTTGAGAGTCACGTCTAGAGGTATGATGTTGGATATCATGGTGATTGACATTAGACCAAGTGGGAGTATGTTATATTTGAGAGGTGTCCTAAGAAAATCGCTTTATGGTATGTATTATTTATTGGATAAATAAATGATTCACTACTTGAGTGCACATTCTTTATATGTATGATTAGATCGTAAACTCACTTACTGAATGTCTACAATATAATTCATAGTATGAGAGAACTTGTGATTGAATCACAACTAGTGAGCATCTCTACATGTGTAATTATGAATGTAATGAAACCTTCTCTAGTCGATGAACTGATGAGTTCGGACATCATCGATTTTGCAAGACTAGCACGTGTTATACTCTTTGGTTTATCCAAGCAGTCGCTCCTCACTGGCTAGAGACATTGGGATATCGAGAGTTAAACGTGAATGCTAGTTAAAGGTAACTAGTTCATTGAAGTGACCTTCCATGAGACTTCATATGGTTCTTCATATATATGGATATGTCAATGAAGATCTCATTACAACTTAAGTGCAAGTTTTCTTCGACTTGAGGTATTAAAGTCATCTTAGTCATGAAGAGTTATACTTTGACATTTTAAGCAAGCATCTTCTTAGAGGTGTGGACTTGGGATGATTGGGTATAAGTTTGAAGTGCTCGAAGGTGTTTGAATAGCCCACAGAGGATTCACCGCTCCTTGCATAAGGAGAAGTATACCCTATGACCACTTGTCAAGATTATTACTCGTAAGTCTTTGCCTAAAGCAGAATATGTCAAGAGAATGATCTTCTTGAACTATGCGTTTGAGTAATTCGAATCCACAGGATAAGGAACTACTACTTGGGCTAGGTGTGACATAGTAAGACTAATGAAGATTGACATATATACCATGTCCTGAACTAAGTGGGTATAAGACGAGTAAAAGGAATGAGGTACGACTTATTGTAGCTACTAAAAGATTCAGAAGTAGTTTTGGAATCAATTGTTGACTTTTTGATCAATTGGGGCCATAATGTACTATTAGGTGCCACTCATGATCTATTTGTAATTAATATTTTTTTACAAGTGACCAACATAATCGAGAACCTATAAGGTCACACGCACTACGAGTTTATCCGAAAGACTTAAAACGAGTCTGAGAATTGGATTCTCAGATTGAGAGAGAATAAGTTTGGTTGGATCAGACAAATGGAAAATATGGAAAGTTATTTGTCAAAATAGAAGCGTGGATGGGCCACATCTACTAAAGATGTGACAAACCCTCTTTGATTTAATAATAAACCAAATTAGTTTGGTTTGGTTATTAAACCAAGTTGTTTGGTTATTGAACCAAGTTGGTTTAGTCTTGAACCAAACCAAGAGCTTAATGGGTTATGTTTTGGTTAAGGTTTATTGGGTTGGATTTAGGCTTAGAAGATGACTTGCTCCCCATGTTATTGAGAAGAGGTTATAAATACCCTCCACGAGGAGAGAAAGAAATAATTCAATTAATCCTAAGTGTTAGGGTTATAATTAATTTCCTCTCCCCTCCTCTCCTTCTTGCTACCGCCCAAGGAAGACTTCTCGCCGTCGCCTATACCGTCGATGGACTTGCTTCCGCCGACCACTAACGCACAACCCTTCCTCCTCAAGCCAACAGCACCCGATCACCGTCCGGCCACCGATGAGGCAACAGGAATAGCAGCATGAAGTTCTTGTTCTCGCACGAACAGCAAGCTCCCAGCCACCACCGTTTCTCTCCAAGCACCGCTGGCCGTCTGGCCTCCCTCCACCTGCTTTCCTTTGGACTAGGGGCCTCCTAGCCACGACCCACAACCACCGATAGTGACCTTAGCATCACCGAACAATGACCTTTCATAGGTTTCTCGCTGTTCGATTTGTGTCATCTTGGTTGCTTCAACCACCGGACACGAATCTAGCAAGATCCCTCTCTTGGATCATTTTGGTTCTCCACTTCGGCTAGTACCAAAGCAGAGACAAGACTCGAACTTAACGAAGTCATCTATCAGAGTTCTCGATGTGGATATGAATAGAGGCGAGGCTTCATGGCGTCGCTCGATTTATTCCAGAAGAGGCTAGCCTTGCGAGGCTAGCAAACACTCTCTATAAGGTTCATAACGAACTCGCAGGTATAATTAAAATAAAAGTTATTTGCATAAAATTTTATTATGCAATTATGTTTGAATGAATGTATCCTGTATGCGTGTGGTGTGTGTGATGTAATAATTTAGTTTATTATGTCTTTATTTTTACTTCTGCTGCATGTTTGTGAAACGTGTTTTAGCACGCATCCGCATCGGGCCCACCAACATATTGCACCAACACCAATTGCCAAATATCTAATCAACCGTGACTCTCTTGGACTTCACCCTTGCCAATTCCTTGTTGGATTTTCAATTGTCAACTGTCTAGTCAATCGTGACTCACTTATAGACTTATCCACTATCAAGTATATGGTCAACTTTGACCTACTTGATCCACTATCAAGTATATGGTCAACTTTGACCCAAACCAAGCTTCGTCAACCTTGACTCTAGGTCTATTGCAACATCTCCCTCTCCATTAATTTATCTTTTTGATTAACAACTCTCTCAACAATCAAACATTTTAATCAAACATCAAAATCCAACTCAAGCTTGGTCAACCTTGGCTAGAGGTTGATTGCACCAACAATCTTTCTCTTTTTGATGTTTGACAATTCATTTAAGTTAGGCTATTCTATTAGCCCAACATCTCACTTCTTATGCCAAAGCATAAATAAAAGCTTCCTAACTTAAATCCCTCATTCTCCCCCTTTAGCAAACATAAAAAAATATCTCTTATAAATTTATTCTCCTCCTTCATTCCTAACTTATGCCAACATCTCAATGGAGGTTACCTACCTATAATTTTCTCCAAAGCTCAGCCTTAAGCATACTACCTAGAAAACACATACCTCCCCCATATTTCAACCTTCTCTTCTTAATTTCATTCCTTAATCTGGGAAGTCCCTCTCCCCATAAATATCCTCTTTTTAGATCATTTCACATGCCTTTAATATGAACCTCTCTCTCAAAACATTCTTCTCTTTGATTATTACACCAATAACATTTTAGTGTTTCTAAACCTTTAGGAAGTTCCAAAAACTATATTGTGGGGTTAAAAGTTCAACATTGAATCTTACCTCCCTCTCAATTCTTTATTCTCCTCCCTTTCAATACCTCTTTTCATTTTCAATAAGAATTTTTTTCCCTTTGAATGTTTATCCAAGACTATAAGAGAGTCAGAGATAGCTAAATACCTAGGAGTGAGCATAGGCGATTGAAATAACTATATTTTAGTCAAAATCCAAACTATCAGTCGACTCTCTCTATCCAATAGTTGACTGATAATAAAAAAATTGACTGGTATTTTTGAAACAATCGACTATTATTTGAATATTTTTAGTCTTAGCTTCGAAAATGTATATGTAATTCTATGATTTTTTAAAAATCATGGAACTTCATACAAACCCACTTGGACTTCCGACCATCTCACACAAATGTCCTTTACTCCATGATTTACTTGGACTTTAACACCTCATATCAACTCCCTGTTGAACTTCTGCACTATCAAGTATCCCGTCATCCTTGACCTACTTGACGTCTCACTCAATCAACTAACATATTGATCAAATATTAAAACTCAAACTCGAGTCAAACTGAGCTTGGTCAACTTTTGCCAAAAGTCAATTGCACTAACAATTACAACCTCTAAATCAACCACATTAAGAACTACCATCGTATTAAGAACTACCACACAAACCATATTAAGAACTACCATCAGTTGATATAAATAAGGTGCATGCCGACATAGCGTAACATCGTAACAAAATGTCCAAAACAAATACCAAAAAGGAATCTAAAACCACAACACAATTCACTTATTACAACATAAATGCATAAATCAAAAGTGAGATAGAATGCAAATAAAACAAAAGTATGAAAAACCCTCCATGAGATGTAGGACAGACAGACAGGATCTCCTGGCGATAATAAAGATCATCTATCTGATACCTGAGAAAAATAAACACAACAAAAGGGTAGTGAGTCCAAATGACTCCGCGGGTATAAGAAAGATAGTGAATGATAACCATAACAGTAGGGGGTCAAGGTACATACAGTCTCATGGAAAGAACTTTACCATGTATATGACCAGGTATAATACGTATGTTCAACTCTGCCGTAGTATAACCCGAAAATCTCCAACTAGCATAACGATACTATTAACCATTCTAACACAATCCAATATTAGGTATAAAACCTAACTCTAACATATGAGTGCTATCACAGACATAGGTGAGTCATCTATATATATGTACATACATCCATCAAGTACACAATCATCACATGCAAGTGCAACAGAAGTCAAATGCATATGCAACACACATCAAATGCATATACAAAGCATGGTCACTCCAACGTACCCCTCCAGCTACCACGATATTTGTGTGGTCGCAGGGAGGGGGACGGTGACAACTGATCACACTCCAGCTACCACTACTCTGAGTGGCCAAATGGTCAGGATGCAGGATACCTATCTAGCTACAATAAGAGATCTTTGTCTGTATGATGCTCCAGTTACCACTACTTAAGTTGCCGAGCCACAAGATAAGACAAACTGCTCCACTCCAAACACCACTACCTAATTGGCAGGAATATGACTGATGACTCTCTTGACCACAAGGGAGACAATGGTCGTCAGCATACAATGATATGCAATGCATAATGAAATGTGCATCACACACATATGAAAATATCACATATAGGTAAATACCATAATACAGTATAATAAACTAACATGGGATGGACACCTATGAAACACACCATACACTTGTGTAACAACCTATGATGCACACCATACATGTATGTACCGAATAACAATATATATCTAGCAATAAAATAACATAAGAATCACATGAGGTAAATACTTATGAAACACATGATACACATGTATAACGACCTATGATGAATACCATACACATATGCACCCAACTGCGATACACACCATACACGTGTGTACCACTATCAATTATGGATAATCAAAAGTACGAGACTGTATGGATAATAATTGACTATCATAAAGAGCAAGCATCTAAGTATCAAACATCAGAAAATAACGTGAATAGAGTTAAGATAATCAAAACTACCTATGAAGACTATATCTCATGCACAAAGATCAAGATACTAAAAGAGACAAGAATAGAAGTACTCGCCTCCAAATAGGTCGTGCCAAATACCCTCAGATCCGATACACCGTCTCGAATCCGAATCCTATAAGAAAATATACAAAAACTATTTAAATGTTAATTTCATACTACATAAACTTACTAGCAACACTATACTGATTAAATACCTAATTAATAGATCGAATGAATATAATTTAGGTTTAGAGATTCGTTACCATAATCCTATTAACAAATCTCACAAAAACATTTATATTCCCAATCCTTTAACTACACATAACCCTAGCATTACACCTAAACATTACAACTTCATTTAGGTCTTAATTCTTAAGAGATAGAATGTCTCTTGTGTCATCAAATGATGATATAACCAATCCACTATGACATAAACATATCCAACAACTAATTACAAAGCTAATGAATCATAAAGGCTCTTTAACTTCACATTTTAACACATCCAACAAGATGAACCCTAGTATCAATTCAACAAAATCAAACTAACTATCGATTAATTCAAATCACAACTCTACTACATTTAGGAATACATCAACACATATCAACAATCCAAGCCTTCACAGATGATTAAACAAATACCAACCAAGGTAAATAAACTAAATTCCTAATCCTCATTCAATAGTTCACATACAAAGATTCAAGGATAACAAAGCAAACACAAGATAATAACAACACAAATACTGAACTCCCAATTTCTCTTACCTATTGGTGGTGCCAGCTAGAGTAGGATCTGACTGGCGGCCCTTGTTCTAGCCAAAATAGTAGCTACCAATCCTAGAAAATGATTGGAACATAACCTACCATCAATCAGAGCTAAAGCAACCCCAAATTATCACTAAACAACCCCTTACCTCCATTGGTGATGGCTGGCTAGAATCGAACAGAATTGGCCAAAGAAGGGGTGGTAGGAACAAGACAGTGAAGGTGGGCTGGAACGAAAGAATCGGCTATGGTAGTGGATCAATCAGGGGAATTCAAATCTGTCCCAAGTCACCAGATCTGGCTAGAGCAAGTGGAGTTGGCCGACGGCTCTGGTCTCAGTCGGATCGAGTGTGGCTGAGCAGAATCAGGGTTGTGCCAAAACAAATGGGGAATCACCAGGATCTGGTGAATAGCAACAAGGGAGGAGCAAGCCCCAGGAGGATATTTATCTACGAAAATTGGACAGCACCTTCCCTGTATAGCGGACAATATCCTGGATACATATACATAATATAATATCAACTCAACATACCCCCACACGGGTATTGCACAACCACACAAAATAATCATACTATACTAAACAAGATAAGGAAATAACAAATCCTCTCAACTGTAGAGATGATATACGAACACTAGCTTACCCGGCTTAAAAACCATCAACAATAGTGTAAGTCCACATGACTTACACACACAAAAGAGAAAATGTCCAAAATATCAAATATGGAACCAAGTCGATAACCATTGATTAGAAACCAATTTTTTATTACAATGAATAAACTAAAAACTCCATCGATAAATCCAAATAGGAAATGAAGGAAAGAAAATACGTAGCGGAAGATGAACACACCCTCGAGGTGTTGTGGGACAAGTGAGCGGGATCTCCAGCGACCCAACTATAACCTGAAGAAAACAATATACAGGTGGTGAGTCCAAATAACTCAGCGGGTAAAGAAAGGATAATGCATGACTAATATAGATATGGAAACAAAGTGTACAGTCTCGAATGAGAAAGTACTAACCTGATTAAAGGAACAGTAATAATCGAAATTACTAAAAACTAGTCTGATTCACTAAATACCAAGTAGTGATCTCAAAATAACATAAAATCTAAAACAGTGCTATAATACAAAGGAGTGTCGTAGAAA
>JBBUKS010000029.1:7870596-7884083 GCA_038050645.1 Hedychium gardnerianum
ACATCGTCGATTTCAATATACATGGTTTAAAAAAATTTCATGGTTAGAGTACTCTCCTTCAAAGGATGCAACATTTTATTTTCTATGTTATCTTTTTGAATTAAGTGAAGCACAACAATCTATATTTATAGTTGAAGGGTTTAAAAGTTGGAAACGGGTTAATGATGGAACCAAGTGTACCTTTTGGTCTCATATCAGAAGTTCTAACTCGGTGCATAATAAATCTGCAAAATCTATTATTGATGTGATGAATGTAACTTGACATATAGATAAAGTTATGAATCGAGAATTTTCTGAACAAATTCAAAAGAATCGATTAAGGTTTGCAGCAACAATTGAGAGTATTTGTTGGCTTAGTTTGCAAGCATGTGGATTGAGAAATCATGATGAATCTTCAAATTCCCAAAATCGTGATAATTTCATTGAGTTACTAGAACTTTTGGGAAAATGGAATGCTAGTATTGACGATGTTATCTTAGAGAAAGCTCCGAGAAATGCAAAGTATACCTCATCAGAAGTTCAAACAGAAATCTTGCATATTATCGGTAACAGAGTCAGAAATATAATCCGTGATGAAATTAGAGATTTTAAGTTTTGAATTTTGGTAGATAAAGCAAAGGATGTATCTAACAAAGAATAGATGACTATAATTTTGAGATTTGTTGATGTCAATGGTTTTTCACAAGAGCATTTTTTCCAAATTGTGCATGTTCATGACACCACAGCTGCAATACTTAAGAAAAAAATATGTAATATCCTCGCTAGATATAATCTAGAAATACATAATATGCGAGGTCAAGGATATGATGATGCTAGCAACATGTGTGGTGCTTTTAATGGATTGTAAGTTTTATTTCTTAAAGATTGCCCCTATGCATATTATGTGCATTGTTTTGCCCATCGACTCCAACTAGTGTTAGTTGCAGCTGCTAAAAATGAGATATCTATATGACTTTTCTTTTCGAATATGATGACTAATGTTAATCTTGCTACATCTTCTGCCAAACGCATTGCTGAGTTGCAATCTGCTCAAGTTAATAAAATTGCACGTTCTATTGTTGCTGGTGAACGCGAGATCGGGCAAGGAGATAATCAGATTGGTACTTTGCATCGAATAGGAACTACTTGTTGGAGCTCCCATTTTAATTCTATTTGCGACTTAATAGATAAGTATAATACAACTATTGATGTGCTTGAAAGCATTATCACTGATGGTTCATCTATTGCGATGCGTGGGGAAACTGGTGGTTCCTTAATAGTGATGAAGTCTTTTGATTTCATTTTTATTTTGCATTTGATACATAAAATTATGGCGATCATAGATTTACCTTGTCGTGCCTTGCAACAAAAATCTCTTGATATCATAAATGCAATGAATTTGGTCTCTACAACTAAAGTACTTCTCCTTTCATTGAGAAATGAAGGTTTTGATATTCTTTTTTCATATGTTAAATCATTTTGCACAAGATTGGATGTTAATATACCGGAGATGAGTGCTCGTTATAAGCACTCTAGTTGTTCATGCCAACAAAAGGACACCATCACAGTTGAACATCACTTTCATTATGATATTTTTAATGTTGTAATAGATTTTCAGTTGAAAGAGTTAAATTCTAGATTCAGTGATGAGACAATAGAACTTCTTATGCTTAGCTCTGCTTTGGATTCAAAAGATAATTTTAAATGGTTCAACATTTATAAGATTTATACTCTCGCTGAGAAGTATTATCTCGAGGACTTCACTGAACAAGAAATGTATAATTTGAGGTGTCAACTACAACATTATGAGCTCGATGTAGTTTGTCATGAAAATTTTCAGAAAATGTCCACTATCTCAGAATTGTGCTGAGAGTTATTTGAAACAAAAAATTGCAATACTATAATTTGATCGACAAGTTGATTCGTCTAGTTTTGACTTTGTCTGTTTCTACGATAACTACAAAGTGTGCATTTTCGTCTATGAAGCATGTTAAAACAGTTCTTCGTAATAGAATAGGAGAGGATTTTCTAACAAATTCTATGATTATCTACATTGAGAGAGAGTTTGCTTCAAGTATTGATTTAGATTCTATAATTGATGAATATTATACTTTGAAGAATTGTAGATCACAACTTCAATAATATGTGTATGTATATATGGATCATAAAATGATTTTTTACTTTGTGAGTTATCGGTGCTAATTATTTTTTTCTACTTTTATTTAGGAAGTTGATGGTATGAAAGTTCTTCAACTGAAAACTACAGCTGGAACAGTAATTCAAGTAATTGTTTGATTGATTAGATATTTTTTCATGTTTGTCCCATTATCTGCTATATATTTCACTTGTGATCATCTAATTTAATAGTTTTCTTTGCACTATTCCATCAAATATTTCCTAATTTTCTAATGTTAAGGGCAAGTTGACCATCCATGCAAAGCCTGGGTTGATGTTAGAGATTTTGGATGGATCTCTCCTCAATAAAGCAACATATATATTGACATATCCTGTTCTCTAAAGTTTTGATCTCATATGAAGATTGAATTTTATATCTTGTATCAGGCAATCAACAACCATGAAGACCTCTTAACATCGACTAATTATTTGTTTCTAATATTATAGGAGTGTTTTGTTAGATTTTGATTTTATATCCATTTCAAACATTTTTTTTTTGTAGAACTCAAGAAGAAACATCAAAGGGATTTGGAAAACTTGACTTTGGCCATTCAACCTTTCAATAATTTTTATTTGTTTGTGTTTGCTACACTCCTAATAGTTTGGATTAATGAGGTGAGATTAGTTTTCATTTTCATGTTATTGAACTTTATAGTGTTAACATTTTTGTATTTGCACTCTCGTGTTTTGCGGGATTCGACCTAGAAATACTTCAAGGTTATTGTTGTTGATGTAGCTCACAATCTCAATATTCGCAACGACTCAAGGATTAACTCTAGAGTTATCCTTAAACTTGCTTTTATGGTTATCTTTTGTCTTGAATTTGATGTGATTTCAACTCAGAGTTTTAGTTACCTATTTGATATACTTGTTTGGTCTCATAAGTTATGTGATTCTACTCAACTTTGGACTACTGTAAATTTTTTGATAATTTGCATTCTGATATATTTTTAGTACCTATCATTTTCTTATCTAGTTGATAAATGAGTTTTTGTATTGATTTGGATTGAAGTAAGAGATACAAGTTATAGTTGTTCTATTTGTCTAGTAAAAAATATTTTTTGAAATATTTTTGTGTGATAATATTATAAGTTTTTTTTGAATATTTGTTTTTTAAAAATATTAAAAAAATTAGCGACGGAAATTTAATTTCATCGCTGGATTTAGCGACGGATATTAAATTTCATCGCAAAGCGATGGATATTAAATTTCATCTCTAAATTTAGCGACGAAATTAAACTTTCTTTACAAAATACATTAGCGATCAAAAATTTTATAACCGATAATTTCAATTGTAATTTCTAATGATTATTCGTTCATGTTTAATACATATATATTATTTTATTTATGATTAAATTTTTTTTAATCTAAATAAATTATAATTCCCGATTTCCCCATTGTCAGAGAGGTCACACGATGGACTGAGCACATAGCAAGATTTAATTGTGTGAACATAAATTTCAATGCTTAAACCCTAAACAAAAGAAACCTCCATCTTCGAACTCCTTGCGGCAAAAAAGATGAAACGTTCGCCCCAACGCCCTCGTCAGTCCGTCCCAGGACCAACACGGAGAAGGTAAATCACGGGGGTTAATTTAGTCAGCCCGAACAGTGACTAATACATAAAGAGGATATAAACCTAACTACTAACCAAGATTTAACCTCTAGATCTCATAATGACAACATCCATCTTCGAACTCCGACTCTGAGCCAAATTACAGACAATGACTGATGTTAGGCAGCGACCGATGGAGAAGTAATTATTACTGCAACGCAACCATATTAATGCAATGAATTTTTCTTATTTATTTATTTATTTATTTTTGAATCGCTCGCTGCACTGTGTATCTTTTACAGCAGGTTGAATAGCATGTTAAACAAAGCACGTGCTCTCCGTTCTTATCTTCGGCAACATTTCCTCATTAACCCTTCCTAATCGGATAAAATTACATAAAAACCCAAGACCTTTAATTATTTCTATGCGTGTGCATCGGACCATGGCGGTGAGAAATGCTCGCTGGCGAAAGCCTATAAATCTTTACCGATGTAGCTATGGCACAGCCTCTCTTACAAGTCCAAAGCAAAGCAGTATGGCTGCTCTGTGGCATTCCGTCTCTTCCATAGTCGTCTTCTTTATCATCGTCGCGCCGGCGTCAAGAGCCACCGCTGCACGGTGCCCGGCGTTGGACCGCAACGCGCTCCTGGCCTTCCGATCCGCCCTGTCAGAGCCGTATCTAGGCATCTTCTCGTCGTGGACGGGCGACGACTGCTGCTCGATGTGGTACGGCGTGAGCTGCGATCCCACCACGGGGCGTGTGGCCGACATCAGCCTGCGCGGCGAGTCGGAGGACCCCATCCTAGCTCGAGCCGGCCGCACGAGCGGACTCATGATGGGAGCTATCTCGCCGGAGATCTGCCGGCTCGAGCGGTTGACGACGCTGATCCTTGCCGACTGGAAGCAGATCGCAGGGCCGATTCCCCCCTGCGTCACCTCCCTTCCCTTCCTGCGCATCCTCGACCTCGTCGGTAACCGCATCTCCGGCCCCATCCCCGGAGACATAGGCCGCCTCACCCGTCTCACCGTCCTCAACGTGGCTGATAACAAGATCTCCGGGCGAATCCCGGCCTCCATCACGGCGCTTTCCTCGCTGATGCACCTCGACCTCAGCAACAACCTGATCTCGGGACCCATCCCGGCTGACTTCGGGAAGCTGCGGATGCTCAGCCGCGCTCTGCTCGCCCGCAACCGCATCTCCGGCGGCATCCCTGAGTCGATCGGATCCATGACCCGGCTGGCCGACCTGGACCTGGCGAGTAACCACATCTCCGGCGAGTTGCCCAGCAACCTGGGATCGATGCCGGTGCTGTCGTCTCTGTACCTGGACTCGAACCAGCTGACGGGGCCCATCCCCGCGACGCTGCTAGCGAGCAGGGGGCTTGGAATCCTGAACCTGAGCCGGAATGCCATCGAAGGGGAGATCCCGGACGCGTTCACCAGCCGGTCGTACTACACGGCGATGGACCTGTCGCACAACAGGCTGAGGGGGAAGGTGCCGAAGACGCTGGTGACGGCGGCGTACGTGGGACACCTGGACCTCAGCCACAACCACCTCTGCGGCCCCATCCCTGTGGGCTCCCCGTTCGACCATCTCGAAGCCGCCTCCTTCGTCTACAACGACTGCCTCTGCGGCTGGCCGCTCCCCGCTTGCAAGCCGTGAATCAATCGACTAGCTAGATCGGACGCATGCCGGCCGTCACTATTCCACTCTACCTACGCTACGTACCGACTGTCAAACCAATCTCGTGTGCTATACGATGCGACTGTTCATGTGCACCAAAAAGCGTGTATGCCTGATCAATTCAGGAGTTAAAGCAGTGACGAAGGATTACTGTTCGCCATGCCATTTACTTTGGGTCCGCGATTAATTAATTGGTATAGGCCCCTTTATTTTATATGGGTAATATAATTGTGGATGGTGCATGCATGCCAAGCGTCCATTATGATCAAGAGTAATTACTTAATGCAACATTAATTAATATGTTTAATTTAATTACTAAAAACTATGAGCTTATGTTTCGATCTGTTGTTTTTTTTTTATTCTACTGCATGGGAGCATGTGCACTCACTCACTCACGAGCTGTTTGGTATGCGACAGGAGCTAGTAAGTGGAAGCAGAGATTTCACGATGAGTTTATCAGTTAATTAATGCAGCAAATCTATTTCGATGCATAGCTGTGTGCTGTTAAGGATGGACCCACGCGGGGACAGTGCGCATGCAGGAGATATGCAGGTCACCATGTGGGCGAGAGGGGACCGGCCAGAGTCGACGTCGTCATACGTCGGTGGCGCAGACCGCTGCCGAACTGTGTCGATCAATTTAAAATCTTTACACATTCCCACACTTGTTCCTCTTCTATTCGTGTCAGCACAAAGAGCTACGCATTCTTCTAAATCTAATAAAATCTTCATAATAATAATAATAATAATAATATTATTATCATTATTATTATTATACTCCATTTAGATATTTGCCTTATTCTTTATATCCGTTCCTTTCTGGTTGCTTCCGGATGGAACAAGCAAGCGAGGAAGCAGGCTTGAGATGGAGTAATTGAGGTACGTCTAACCGTTGTTTGCGGCGGGACTTAATGGGACCGCTAAATTCATGCTTCTCATCTTCTTCTTAATTAATTAAGCCTCGAGCCTGTATCAAACAAACAACTTAATTTATAATGATATCTATCATTAATTCGACAAGACTTGGATGGATAATAAAAGGCTATATAATTGAGATTGAAACCAGATCTAATCCATGTAGGACCCAAGTCAAGTTGGTCTACAATTATTAGCTTGAACGTGTAGTCACTTCTTGTAGCTTAAGAACTTAATTAAGGAAACGATTTTTCAAATGGTTAAATATATAGCTAGGTACTTAACCGTGAAATTTTTCAATATATATTTATTGCGTTAATGTTTGAATTAATTAATAATTTTAAAAATATATATTTTGCCTTTTTCTCTGACAATTCTAGGCATTCCGATTTATAACCATCCATCAACAAACCCATTTGAGCTCTAAACAATCTTTTTCAATCTGTTGAACAAATACCTGAAAATTTAATCGATTGGATTTCTCATATTATCAAAGAGTACAGGAATCATTTATACTGCTCGGCCTTCATTCCACTTCATGGTTCGAAATAATTTATTTCTACAGAACGCAATGAAGTCTGTTCCTTTTCTGCCAATATGTTCTCTCAAAACTTTTGTCTTCATTTTCTGAAGGAAAAAAAAACCAATTAATATATAAATGCATCAACGGCTCTAGGGGTGCAAATCAATCCAATCGATTCATGAATTTTTTTCGATCCAAATCAAAAAATATTTGATTCGTATTTTAAATTATCGAATTCTAATCGAATTCAAACATGTTCGATAATTTTTTTGAGTCAAATTTGAACCCATAATATTTTGTTCTATTGTTTACAAGTCGCTCGCGAGTCGAACTCGAATCGAATTTTAATTAATTTTACATAATTTTTGTTGGTACAATCATCCTCATATCAAGGTTAACCAAGTTGACTAAACTCGGATTGACTCGAACTTGAGTTTTAATATTTGACAATATATTAAAAAGAAGTCAAGTAGGTCAAGGAACAATCAGATATTTGACTTGGGAAAGTCCTAACTGAGGTCATGCAAGGAGAAGTCCTAATAGGGCTAGGCAATGAAACATCCTAACTGAGGTTAGGCAAGGAAAAGTCGTAATTGGATGGTAGGTAGGTGAGAAGTCTACCGAGTAACTAGTCCTAACCAGAGGTTAGGCAAAGGAAAATCCAAGTGGGTTAAAGAGAACCATACACTTGACATAAGAGTGAAATTCCTAGCGGGACTAGGTGATGAAAGACCTAATTGGAAACTATGCAAACCTAATTGAGAACTAGGGAAGTTCAAGCGTGGTTAGACAATGGAAGACCTAGTTGAGAACTAGGTAATGAAAGTCCTGGTTGGGAACCAGACAGTGGAAGTTTTGTTGGGAACTAGATAGTGAAAGTCCTAACGGGGCTAGGTGGTGGAGGACCTAGTTAGGAACTAGACAAACTTAGTTGGGAACTAGGTGAAGTTCTAATAGGTTAAAGTTGACTAGATATTGAGCAAAAAAAAAGTCTCAATAGGTCACGGATGATTATATACTGGACAAAGAAAGTTCTAGTAGGTTGAGATCAACCAGATATCAGGCAAGACCCAAATTTAGGGTTAAAAGACTAAATTTAGGATTACCAAGTGACAATCGATTAGTAAACCATAAACCTAGAATTCGGGGTTTTAGGGTTGAGCAATTGATTGACGTCGCCTACCAATCGATTAACAGAAACTTTTTCAATAACAGAAGCTTGGGGAATCGATTGGCCCAATTAATTCAGCCTAAGACAATCGATTGGGTGATAAGCCAATCGATTAGCCAAAGTTGCAAGTGAACAAAAGCCTTGGAATCAATTGGGGGCAATTGATTGAAGGCTAAGTCAATCGATTAGATAGTTTTCTCGAGCGAACAGAAGGGGGTCATGAATCAATTGAGATAATCGATTCGGCCTAAGCCAATCGATTGGGTCGATTGGCCAAAGTTCTTGAGTGAACAAAATGCTTCTGAATCGATTAGTGTAATCAATTAGAGATTAACCAATCGATTAGTATGACTCATCAATTGATTGGACGAGCGAAAAAGAGTCGTTTTGCAAATTTTAAACAGTCGATCTGATGTGACAATCGATTGAGAATAATATTAATCGATTGAGAGACGTAAATCAATCCGAAGGTAACTCTAGAAAAGGGGATTCGCGAAGCTTTTGATGACGCTAGTTCTTCGGGAGTCTTGGAGCAAAGTACTATTGTATTTTCATCTACCTAGAGACAATCCAAAACAAGAAAAAAAATCAAGCAACGCAAGGTTCATTGTTGTAAAGTCGCTTTCGATTGTATTTACATTTTTGTTCTTGTTTTCTTATTTGTTCTTGTGCGCTTGAGTTTGTACGAGGCTTCTTCGTCTCCGAATTTTTTTCGAGAAAGAGACATTCATAGTGAAGCTATGAGTATGAGGAGTGGACCCTTGGATTAGTCACCTCAAAGAGATAGATATCAAGTAAAATCCAAGTGTTAGTATTGCTGAGTCTTCGCTTCGAATTTTTCGCTGTCATTCAAGTTCAAAGAAGTGAAACGAGCTATTCACCCTCTGTAGTTCATACCAATCCTAATAATTTTAACTTAAATATATTCAAATTAAGATTCGAATAATTCGAACCAAATTCGAATTTAAATCATTTCGAATTTTTGTTCGAATATGCTCGAATCAAGATTCGAATAATTCGAATCGAAATCGAACTCGAATATGATTTTCAATCAAATTCGAGCCAAAATTATTTATATTTTCAAATTTCGAATCAAACTTCAAATATCATATATATTTTCAAACTTAAATTCAAATATTAATATTTTTATATTATTCAACTCATTCGTTTACCCCCCTAAACTGCCCTTTCAAGACATACCAGGAATTACTAGATAAAAAGTAAAATTTTATATCTTTTAGGCTCTAATTAATTACTTAGATATAAAATATAAAGAAAAAGGGGAAAATATATAACAAACGGTACATAAACAATAAAATTCTATATACAATTTTATAGTTTTTTAAAAAATATTTTCTCTTTAAGTATAGCAAACATTAATCCTCGGAGTTGTTTTACAAATCTTGCATTCTAGTGTAAAGCCAAATAGATTTGATGGTTAAAACTTCTGTAAGTGGCAAAGTACATTACGACTTAGTGCTGCTATACTTTTTTTAATTCTACACAAGTTTTTTATTAATCATTAAAATAAATGAAAAAATATAAATAAATCCTAGTAATTCGAATCCTCATTATTAGAGAATTCATTCCACCACTTACTATCATATCACAGCCCCGAAGATTTGATGCTCCTATACGTGAACCTCCTAGTGTTATAGGACAATAGATAATCAAGGAATCTAAGGTTCGAATCTCAACTACGACGTATTGTAGGAAATTTTTTCTCTAATGAAAAGTAGATCTTAGAATATTGGTCATTTGAATGAGCCTTTATTAACGCTTTTCGATTTACTTTGGTGGTCAGTGGAAAATTTTCGTAGGATCGGATCGATCACCCCAGATCCGATATTATCCGATCTGATTAATTATTTTTTTTTTACGATGTGGTAGGAAATGAATTCATACAATTTGAAATAGACCATTCCCCAACCTGAGTTCATGGTTCATGTACTTGATATCTGGAAAGACCGTTCATTTATTCTGCTTCAAACCTTGAGTCTTCCTTTTCTCGACAGTAAATTCTAGATCTCCTCATTTGATCAATTCCAAATTTCCAATGCCGCCGTAAAATATTTGACATCAAAAGATAAAACTAGGATGAAAATCTCCTTGATTCTAAAGAGACAAAGTAAGCTGGCCGACATGGTCAATATGGCGAGAAGGCATTGACACACTGAGAAACCTAAGGACAGGGAGATTTATTAGGGTCCATTTAAACTCATCACCTACCTACACTACAAGAGGCTTGAGAGATGGAAAAAAATAAATATATATGTAGGCTATTTTTCAGTCTCTAAAAAAAATTTAAGATAAAAAATTTCATCTCAAAAATCCATCTGTGAAAGTCTAGTAGTTAATTTTGAGATTAAAATATTTCATTTTTAATTTCAAAGATGAATTATAAAGTAGTTTATAAATTCATTTAATTTAAATTTGGCCAAATGATATTAGTTTCAAAATTGATTAATCTCTAATTTTATATTAAATCTGTTATATTTGATTACAAATAACGTACCAAATATAATTTTAATATGTTTATAAATCTATTTATGATTTTATTTATAAATTTGTATATAAATCCATTTCTAAATTTATTAGTAAATTTATATTATAATTCATTTTCTTATCTGCATATTACTTTGCAAGAAACAATAACACATTTCAAATAGATTAGAAATATCTAAAACAACTAATTAATCCCAAAAAAACAAAATAATACAATTAACATTAGTATAAATAAATATTCACATCATCTAAGTAAATTTAATCATTAATTAAATCATAAGCAACTCATTTATCATGATGCTCACGAGGACCAAATCCTCTTTTATCCCAAGAGATTGTCATCATTCATCCTCTCCTCTTGATCTTTCTTTGTTGGAATCAATATTCTTTCCTCCATCATTCACATTTAGCATCAATGTTAAAAATATTAATTAATATATTTAAAAGAGATAATGCATACTATAAAGATTTTATTAACAAAGAAATGAATTTCATAGGAAAAAGACATTTAAAAGATGAAAACGAATAATCTTTAAACAAGAGGGAGAAATGCTCCCTCTAATTGAAACATTTGAACGAGATTTTATCAACAAACATTTGAGAAATGCTCTCTCTATATATAATACAAGTTCATGGATATAATAACTGAGATATGCACCGAAGGAAACTAAGTATATAGATAGGTGCAGGTTTGAAAAGCAGCAATGCCAAAATCAGAGAAAGTGCAATAAGGGAGTGTTGTCCTCCAATTAATTCTGATAGAGACTATTTCCAAATAGTACCAAATGCGACATGAATCTCCATCCAAGAAATTGCAACCTTCAGGAGGTTAAAGCTTAGCCATCCTTCCAGGTAAAAGTGTCCTTCACGAATTCCATCTTCTTTCTCTCAACTGTAGAATCACTAAGTTTCTGTTGTAATTTTTGTTGATCTATAGTTGTCCAAGTTATGTGTATCACATTCTCTCAACTTTGCTCGACTTTCATTCAACTTAGACTCTCCTTGATCATAGTCCATCTTGATGGAGCATGCCTATATAACCACAAATGGCAACATAGTGAACACATGGGTCCTGTCAATTACGAATTACCTTGCTTTGTCATTCATCCAGATCTTAGTACGTGTGTTAATTTGAGTTTCCGAAGAAATAAATTGGCTCTCCAGCATAACAAGCTCTCGAACAATTATTTCTTTCTCCATGATAATCTTCTCCTTTTCACTTTCGTGAACCTAAGTAGATTATGGAAAAATTCATATAATGCACCGGTAAGATAATAAGATGACATGCCCATAGGCTGCATTCCAAAATAAAATATTAAGCAACCACATCAAAACAAAAATGAAAATGCACAGAAATAAATATATTTGGTTGGGTTAAGATAAATTTTTTCAATTAATATAAGACACTTTTAATATAGCAAAGTCATGAAGTGAAATGAGATCTACCTACTGCGATTGATGTGAACATGGACTCAGTGTGGAGGCAGAAGACACGGAGCCTGCGGAAGGAACCACAACTGCTATCAATGAACATGTGAAGCATTTGATTGAGTTGCTCAGATGAACTCACGACCAAGCTAGGCGGCCGCGAGCAATCTCGGGCGCGAGAGATTGAGAGGAAGGAAATATTACCTCGTTTAAGTCGTTCAAGCCAGCAATGTCGCCCAACCCTCTTAGCTCTTAGATCAAAACCTAATTTCATTCCATAAGTTTGAAGAAAAAATAATTAATCTATAAAAAAATTATAAATAGTTTAATGTAGTTTTAAAATTTTTAGATTAATAATTTTTAGTAAATATTATTAAAAAAACGTTTGTGACCACATTGTATAAAAAAATATCCACATGAAAATATTATGATATATATATTTGAAAGATAATATATATCATTGAAAGAATGCATAACTATACAATAACCAAGGATCATTTGCTCATGTCATATCTGACAAAGTGTTGCATCTGAGACGGTATATGAGATATGATGTATAAGTGCTCACATATGTAATATCATTCCCTTTGTGTATTCACCACCAGATGTGTTACGATCAATTACCCATCTCTCGTGCTAATTACAAGGGATCAGGTATCGATCGGACTCTGTCGTCAATGTCAACTAATTACCTTCTGTAGGCGTCTCTATGCAACATGTAGCCCAATATCCTCTCTAACTATCCTCCATCCTCTAGGAGACCCGCTCCTCTAATGTCCAGTGCAAGCTGAAGGTTGAAGGATATGCGAGCAGGGGCATACCATCCGTAGGGGCTTGACTGGGCTTAAGCCCAGTAAGCTCTCCAACTAAATTTTTTAAAATAAGTATATTTAAGCCCAATAATTAATTATCATCAAAACTTAAACCTACGCTTCAATCGTTCTGTTCTTTATTTCTATCTTCTCATCTTCTCCGACCTTCACCAAATCATGTTATCTCAGGTTCATTTTACTCTTAACTTCATATGCATATTTAATTACTATTTTTCTTTTTTCTTTTTCTTTTTCTTTTGATATATATTTTCGTATTATTTTTTACTTTTTCTTTCTTTCAATAACAACTTTCAATCTTCTGCACTTAAAAATTAATCTTCAACCTTTAGGTATGTAATTATGAATTTATATTTTAGCATTTTGGGACCAAAATGCTTGATATTTTGTTTGTGTGTTTGTGTATATGTATTTTGTTTTGTTTTTTTTGTTTTTTGTTGAGGTTGATAAATTGTTTTGCTTTGATTTGTGTTCAATTAAGGAAGATGAAATAGTTGATTTGATATTATTAGGAGAACTTGGGATTTGATTTAGGTAGTAAGTAATTTTTATTTAACATTTTTTAAATTATTATTTTTTATATTTGTAATGATAAGCAAAATTAAAAAGATATACCAAAAAGGAATATCAACGATTATTTATCTCGAAAAGACAATGATCAATCAATAAATAATCCAAGTGTTCCAAATGATCCTTCTCCTTCAAGCCCAAAGTCTACATTGG
>JBBUKS010000029.1:7886873-7899182 GCA_038050645.1 Hedychium gardnerianum
TTTAGTCCGCAGGTTGTCTGAAATTCAACATGGCCATGACTGGGAGACACGACCTAGAGTTGAGGTTGAGCTGTCAGTGATACATGGCCGTGACATGGCCTAATCTTGGTCGTGCCTAAAAAACATGACCGTGTCACGGCCTAAACACGGTTGTGCCTCAAGGCACGACCTGCAAATGAGAAGCTTCTGAAAGGGGGTCAATTGGCATGCCTTTTATCATGACTAAACATTATTTTCTCATCTTGCACCCTGAAGAAAAGTTATAGGCCTTGAAGTTATCTTCAATTTTATATAATGAACACCTCAAAAATTTAATCGAACCAAAAGTTATGGTGGTTCAAATTCGGTCTACAAATCTAGGCGGAGCAGGAGACACGACCGTGCTAGGGAGGCACGACTGTGCTTTTTAGCATGGCAAGATGATGGATTATTCTATTTTACTCTGAATCAAAGTTGTATATATTGAATCTTTCTATGCTTTGGAAGTTGATTCAGCTCAAAACTCCAACTGTATACAAAGTTATGGCCTTTCTATGTTTCGTCTGTAGGTTGCCCAGAGTCCAACATGGCTCCAAATCACGTCCTGTCAATAAAAATACGTAAAGAGTAGTTCTCCAAACTAAAAGAGTAGAAATATGTTATAATAATAAAATAGGGTGCAATACGTGTAAATTATGCTCATAAAATTTAAGTAGATGTGCGTCAAACAATGAATAAAATCATATATAATCTACGCACATCAATATTGATGTGATGTTGATGTACAAACTATGGATTTTCCAATTTCCTCTTTCTATGAAGTGTTTATGAATTGTTCCATATGTGTGATGCATTGCTTGTGCTCGATTTAATGTGTATGTGGATATGAAGGATTGTCGCCATGTAGAGGGGATTGCACTAGATCATATGACCAGGGAGCCCTTAGTGACAGAGGATAATTCTTTAACCAGACTTTCTAGAGTTATCACCTTGAATTAGGGGCAATTCTCCAGAAGAGATTAGCTAACTATAACTTAATGGGTTTTCACCATCTCGTGTTAGGAAGTGTCTTGTGTAGTATAAGACTGTGTGATTGGAGAGCCCTTAGTGATAGAGGGTAATCTTTAATCGGACTTTCTATGTTACCTCTTCTACTTAGTAACATTTGGAAGCAAATGGTGTAAGCACTCCGGGTTGATTCTTACGGGGTCACACCGATAATTTGGTTAGAAACCCCTATGAGGTTGTAAACATGGAGGATTAGAAAATCAACAGTTATAGCACATTGACTAGTATCAATATGAAACCCAAGTCCTAGGATCGCCTTCTCAAACCATCTTCTCTCTCAACAATCAACCTTTTCCATCTTGGACCTCACTCCCTCTCTCATACTCTCTCTCTCTCCTTCTCTAGTTAGCAAGTTTCCAACACCAACTTGATTGTCTAGATAATTTGTTGTGCAGACTCACTAGTGCTCAATTCTCAGTCCCTATGGGATCAATATTTTTTATTACTTACGACGTAACCGTGCACTTGCGGTAGCGATCAACAATGAAGTACATTCTGAGTGGGTGGAATGCATGCAAGATTATATTTATGACTATATATGCAAAGTAAAACCTGTTTGAAACTTGTTTGTGCTGCAAAGTAAAACCTATTTTTTCCACCATTTGAAACTTATTTGTGTTGCAGTTATGGATTAAAACCTCAAAAATAAGCTTAAGTCATGAGGTGGTGCCATGCCTTGGACTCTGGTCATTACTATAATTCAAGGACTATTGTCAATCACAAATCGATTTTTTCTTTTCTTTTCCACCATTTGAAAGATCTTGGAAGAAATATTGAAATATATATTCTACTCAATAAAATATCCTTGACGTAGATTAGATTATGATGAATTATATATATGGTTGTCTTTTTTCGTTCCTTAAATTGAGATGTGGATGTCTTATGAAGGTTACAATTCAATTGGTAACCATAGATTTGAAACTGAGGTCGCCTTTTTATATTTCTATCCTATGAAGTTTGTTTTCTTGTTCAATCTTTGTTTCCCTCACATTTGATGTATGATTCTGTATGATATTTGACATGCTGCACATTGACAATTTGGTACCTAAAATGTTAATTTTTTGATGCACCACTGGTTCATTTATCATTTTGCTGGTATTATGTCTATGCTCTAGTTCTTCAAAGACAAAATATTTCATAATCTTCTACAGCAACTCCGAACTCCAATCATAGGCTAGTTAGTTTGTAGACTAGAATTGCTACTTCATTGATTTCAATTTGATGAGGCTATCTCAGAGTTGGACACTCTTCAAGTATGAGTAGCACTCCTACAATTTCAATTGATTCCAAGAACTCTGAACTGGTTTATCTGTGTTGTATTTTACTGTTATATTTTTCATCAAACTTCTATTGACTTTAGTGTTTAACCTTGTTAATTAACATCAAAACTATTTCATCTACTTCAACAATGCGTTGTAAAAAATGTACTTTTATTATTATAATGTAGAATTGTTGTATTGTACAATGTGTATCAATCTATGCTATAATTATTAGTGTACATGTGTATGTTTGTGTAATTATTAGTGTTTTATTTTATTTTGGTTGTGTTTAACTGTTATCAAAGCTTTTTTTAATCAAGACAAATAATGGTTTTTAAACTGTATGCTTAAGTAATTAAAGACAACAGTTTTAAACTATTGTCGAACCATCATCTAACATTGAGGTCCTCAAGAAAGATAACGATGTTTAACTGTTGTCAAAAGCATCTAAAAACAAAGGGCTTTAAACATTGTGAAATTATTGTCTTTAGTATAAAAAGATAATAATTTAAAATCATTGCAGAACTGTTGTCTATCGCGATAAAGGACAATGATTTTTAAACATTACGAAACTGTTATCTTTGGTATTAAAAGATAACGGTTTAAAAATTATTGTCGTTTATCACACTTTTAACAATAGTGTCAATTATAATGGTTTTTAAATGGCAAAAATAATAAATTTTATCCGTTTGACTATGAGGGTTTTTGTTGTAGTGATTTATATTATCGAATTTAGATATGAAGACATGAATACATTGAGGAGGCTTTTAGGAGTACATTGGCTTTAGTTTGAAGTGATTCGGAATTCTTTAGGTCTAACAATGACTGATCAACTTACACCATTCGAAAATTTAAAAGTTTAATATTTTTCGAATCAAGTGAGTTTTAGGAACCCATTGATAGTGTTGGTTAGCGATTATCATTGTCATATGTCTTATAATGAACTTATGACAAATTTTATCAAGTTTTTGCAAGTTCAAAAATTTACTGTTCTCAATTTATGTTGTCGAGTTTATATCAGAGGGCATATATATATATTAAAGAGACTTGTAGAACTATATTAATTTTGGTTTTAAGTGATAAGGAGTTTTCTAGCTCCATTAACCCGTTTTGTTCAAAATGATGGATGGATCTAAAGAATTTCAAATCACTTCAAATTAAAATCAATGTATATGTATGTTTTTAGATATAAATTCGACAAGTAAATTGAGAATAGTAAGTTTTTGAATGGATAGACTAAAAAAATTTTAACGTGAAAAGACATGAGGGATACAACGTAGATGTGTTGTCTTTTTAGAATTCAAAATTTAGATATGTGGAATATATATATATATATATATATAAATATAATTTATTTATTTATTTATTTTTTTGAATCTTGCTCTCGTGTTCTAAAATGTTAATAATTCTTTCAATATATAGACTACCTAGAGATAGAGCCAATCAAAACATTCAATGCGATAATTTTTCGACCTCGTTTTTTAAACATGAAAAATTGAGCCGAATCGCTTTTCATGAAAATTAAGCCCAAGCCCACATCAATTCAATTTGTGGCATCCACATCAATTGCTGTTGCTGTGAATGAAGATGAGATAGGGTAACCAAACGACTCGTCCTATGCTTGCCATTTTGCTCCTACTGCTGAACGAGCACTGACAACGGAACGAGACTAGCCATTGCGCATCGTCGGTGGGACAGGGAGGATGCGCCGGATGCGGTGGGCGGAGGATGGCGGCGGAACATGGGAGCTGGATATGGAGGCGCCGGTCACCATGGAGGGCGCGGCCCGGGCGGTCCCCGGCGACCCCCTTCCGCTCGGCCTCTCACGCGGACGCCGAATCACCCGCCCCAAGCAGCTCGACTTCATGCACCGCTTCATGTCATCCCCTCTCATCCCCTCCTTCTCCGGAGACCCTACCAATGGCGGACAGGGTCTCCTCTTCTACCACGCCTACACGAGTCATCTCGCCGAGAACTGGTACTTCGTTGCCGTATTCAATTGCCCCACTTCCTCTTCCCTTTCTGCCCTCGTTACCTGTCTTCTCTTTCTACTTGGCCTAATCACTGTTCAACATAGATATCCAAGTGGGATCGTTGGGAAAAATCTACACTGCCATTTGCAGCAAACAAACCTACAATTTGGGGAAAGGAGTAATTCTAATTTTCTTTCTTTTTTAAAAAACACACACTAAATGTTATGTCCTTACATTGAAAATTTAGTGGTTACAATTGTTGTGCTTCGGTCTTGTTGTTGTTGATACGAGATTAGTTAGCTAAAGTCATAAACAAAGTTCACTATCATCCCATGGAGAAATTGCATCTGCATGTGAAAAAAAATAAAGATAAGATAAACATATTGTAGCTACTCAATGACATTGATCTGCAAAGTTTAAAATCATACATTCCCCCTGATTAATTTGATTGTCTTGTGGTATCAAAATGTGACTAATTTGTTGGAAATAACAAAATGGTTTTCTATGAAATGATGATTCAATTAAAAGTTC
This sequence comes from Hedychium gardnerianum, assembly GCA_038050645.1. Lineage (NCBI taxonomy): Eukaryota > Viridiplantae > Streptophyta > Magnoliopsida > Zingiberales > Zingiberaceae > Hedychium > Hedychium gardnerianum. Next base: position 7,891,684 of record JBBUKS010000029.1, read on the forward strand.
CAAACTATAAATTTTGTTCTTGGTTCAGCCTTTGTAAAAAACCATTTAGCAGTAGCATATCTTTTTTGTTTTTTAAGATCCCTTGGACTATATTAGCTTATACTAGTTTTCAAAGACTTCTCTTCTGTATTGGCGGGAGCTTCGTGCATCAGGTTGTCCTTTTCTCTTTCAAATTAATTTTTATTTTCCCATTTAAATTTTTGAGTAATGTTTTATCTATGTTTTCATTCAATTTTCAAATTCCAGATTCTTCAACTCATTCATAATATATTTTCTCTGACCTTGGAGTATTCGTCTATGACTTTTCAGGTCTGCAACTATCTTACAACAAATAAATGTACTGAAAATTTTGCCCTTCATCAAAGAAATTTCAGCAAATCATCTCGAAGAGATGCCATGGCCTAAAACCATCTTCAAGAACTTTGCTCAAATATTCTCATGGGGCTTAGGTACTGAGATCCTGTTGACTCAAGATTCTTCTTTTCTTGTTGAATTTTACAATGTGCAAAAAAATACCCGAGGGAAAGCAGTATTTAATCAAAAGGCAAGTACTGTACACTTGCTCATCACTTTATATTATTAATCTTTTTTACATTTGTAGTTGTGTATTTTGAGCTACCTAGAAATTTTCTAGGATTTTTATTGCTAGTTGTTTGATTTATCTAATTTTCTTACTTACAATCATATGTTATGTTTCTTTGGTTTGTGATTAAAATAATATCTTACATGCTCATGTTTTCTTTATTTATGCAGCTTCGAGGGCATAACCTAACACTTGAAACAGCCTGGCCTGGACTCTTTGTTGATAGAAGTGGAACGTATTGGGATGTACCACTATCTATGGCTATTGATTTTGCTTCAGTTTCCTCAGATTCTGGTTTGAGCTATCATTTTTCCTTACAGCATAATAGTGGGAAACCCAAACACTTTGGTGGTGATGAAACAACTAGTATACCATCTTCTCTTCTACCTGGTTTGTGTGCAAGGGCTGCTCTTTCATTCAAAAAGAATTTTTTCTTTTGGAAAAAGAAAGATGGAAAATTAAAGATGGTCCAGCCTTATGATGCATTACTATCTGACCCTCATATTTCTGCATCAGGAGTTATTGGTACGTTTTAAGACTTAGATATTTTTTCCTTAGAAAAGAGGAATTACTTTGTTAGTTCCAATTATTTGGGGTCTCTTTCATTTATGTATCCCTCCTCTATTGAACTCGCTTGCTTGCATATATCATTAATAATATTTCTTGTATCATTTTAGAATATAATTTTTTGTTCTACCTTTAAACCACTGTGCTTCAACTCCAATCAATTATAAATATAGAATCTATTAATCATTTTTTATATATTCTTCACATCTAAACACAATATGATATTATCATATTTTCAAACCACATTTTTTTGTATCTGCATGAGTATATATATTTTATATTTTATCATATTGGATTTATTGTACGCAATCTTATCCTGCATTGCAAGAGGCTATTTTTGTGACTCGAATCCGTAACCACGAGGTCATACCGTAGCAACTTTACGGTTGCGCCAAGGCCTTCACTTCTATTCAGACTCAAGAACGCTAAAATGCTAACAGTACTTTTGCACATTCAAAAGCGGAGGAAAAAAACCTGTATTCTTGTTCTCTATCTTTGTGCAGACTTCCTTCTTCACAAGTCAACTACAGCAACAATGATGAGATCGGAAAACTGTGGATATAGCCTTGTTTTTTAAACTTTGGAGGGATTATTGGTCTAGAACCTAACTTGAAATCGTCATGCCCACTGCTATGCTTGACTTATTTTACTACTGAAAAAGCAGTCATCAAGGTTTAAGAGTTATGATTCTGCTCTCTGTTCCAGTTTTGCTTCTTTCCACTTAGATACAAACTTCATTAGTTAGTGATTAATCCTTTCTGGTTTCCAAAAACTTTCATATTAAAAATGTAGTCCAAAGTCTGATGCTGTAAGTCTGTAACAAGTTATTTGCAATCAAGTTACTTATAGACGATAAGAAAAATACAGTGGTCTGATTAAACTACAAATCAGTTGCTGCAGTTAAACAATCCATATAGCGTGTTAGTAAAAGAGGTGTATGCCCTTTATACTGAGGAATTTTATTTCTAGCTGAAACATAGTTTCTGTTGAAACTTTTAGCATGTAAAATAGCTCTTTAGTTTTTTTAGCTGTGACATGTTGAAGCTTAATTATTTTGCTATTTGCAAGAATCATCATAAAACAAACAATAATGTTGTATTCTTCTCTTACTGTGCAGCAATAATGACAATGATCAGCAATTTCCTGTAGTTATTTAATTGGTTCTTGGAGATGTTATATATTGCAAGATCACTATTACTGGTTGATTCTCATCTTTCTTTTTTATGAAGAGAGTCTAATACAAAGATGTTGTGAGTAGTATGTAATGCGTTGTGCATTTATATTTTTTCAAAATATTTATTGCACTTTTTATATTTAAGAGTTAGTGAAACAATGACCAACATCTTTTGATGATTGTGTCGACTGGCAATTGGATTATTGTGAACAGTTGAGTGTCAAGAAAATTTAGTATTATATGTCAATATCTTGTATATTGTGTCCTTAGCTCCTAATTATGATTTGGTATATTAATCTTCCTTTCTCAATTTTAGACAAGTGCATCATACATTGGTGTTTTGAGTATGAAAAACAATTTAAATTCCTGTGGTTCATATCCACATTAAACTCCTCAGTCTTGAGATAAGGTTGCCATCTGCTGTCTCTAGTTATATTTTATATGGCGCATGTGTTAATAAATATTTTTTTCTTAGAATGAAATATGTAGAACAGTCAATCATGTAGCAAATAACAGCATATTTTGATGCACACTGAATTGGATTAAATGCATGTTCCTCTCTGAATCTTATATGCCTGTCATGAGTTTAAACTTCAACTCCACTCTTATCTGCTCTGTACGAAAACTAATTTTGGTTTATTGTTCAGCAGAAATAAGCAAGATAGACAGCTAAATAGCATTTTATTAGATGCTTACATATATGGCCTTGACAGTTCTTAAGGTTTTAAATTTTTCTTTGCTGTTAAAGTTGCATAAATTTTGAAGATTTACTAGTTTACTGACTATTTTTTCTAGTGCTTTATGTCTAGTAAGATACTATTTTTTTTCTTAATTTTTCAAATAACTTGCTTAAACTGACAGGCTAATTTCCGCTAGTTGCTCAGAATTGTGTAGCATAGAAATCTCAGTTCATTATAATTTATTTTTAAATTTATAAGCTTGTCCTATTTGATTTTCTACTACTTGTTCATTCTACTTGTTACCTAGTTTGGCTTTCACTAAAATTTAAACAAGACTGCTATTTATGAATTCTTGGATTGTGTCTTCTATAGGGACTGTCGCCAGTGTATCTTTGGGAGATTGCTCAGCACGGTTCAGTGATAAAGAACGGTTGCACTTGCAGGCATCCAATGCCTTCAGGATATGTGCCCAAAGAAATAATTTGGCAGCTTTTGCTGATTTCTTTGCATCTATGTCTACTTCAGCTCAATATGGCAATTTTCAGAGGCCTTTTCTTGATCTAACAAGGTTAAATGCCCAGATACATTTTCCCTCAGGTTCATCATTTTTAAGTGGTGTTGCAGGTTTGGCTCAGAATTTATATAGCTCTCAAGAACTGATGAACCTAGAACAACTTGGTGCTGTTTGTCCTGAGCTGACACTATCCCTACAGCAACAGGTAATGCAATTTTCATGGAGCTTCATAAAGATACCTAAGGATTATGCATGGTAGTTACAATCCCACAATTACAAGAACATGTTATGATGTTGGCACAATTTGGGATTAATCATATTTATAATGTATGTTTTAGTTTTTCGAAAAGGTTACTTATAGGCACTGTGATATATTTGGATTAGCCTTTACATTGTACCGATGCCTGGAAGAGAATCTTCATGATTCATCCTATTGGTACAATACAGTACCACAAACTTGGAAGGTTGGATCTCCCCTTGGGGAAAGTATACATAAAAGGATTGACAATTTTATTTTATTTGAAGATATCCAACACAAGTTTTATCACAATAACAAACAAACCACATTGCGGTCGACTACTCGAATATTATGCGATCATCTTTTATACAAGGATGTATTGCTATCAATATTCTTTTCTTTTCCTTTAATTATCTTAAGGAAAGTTTTCTTTGCCTCCCTTTATCCTTCACACATTCAATTTCTTCTATCGGTACCATTTATCCTTAACCTATTTGTTCTCCTTTTATAATCTATTGGTGCTATATTAAATTGCAATTATTGCTAAGATGAAAATCTTATGCTACATAATTGCACTTAATTGGAGTATTGTGGTTTTAGGGAACAATGGATACAAAATGTAATGCAGTAGAGATGAGAATGGTAAGAAAAATGTGTGGCCTTATTAGAAAGGATAAAATAAAGACGTTAAAATTTGAGATCAATGTTGTTCCAATGAATAATAAAATGAGAAAATAGCTTGACATGAGATAAACATGTTCAAAGGTGAGCTAAAGTTTCTATTGTTAGAAAAGTGAATTTATTAGTGTTGGAGGTGCAAAGAGTAGAGGGAGAATGAAGAAAACATTACTCAATATAATAAAAGATGATTTATGGATTTTTAATATTATTAGTGATATTATTTGCATAGAGCTCAAGAGAAGAATAAGATTGACTGTAGTTAACTCAAATAGTTGGAACAAACAAAGCTTGATGATGATAACAACCATGAATTTCTCTCATATAAATCCCAGATCCATCTGGATTTGATTTAGTTTCAGAGAGTTAAGCATCCATTGGGTCTGAGGATTGGGCTTTTGTCCATCCTGGGAAAATCATAATTAGTATCAACTTGAATCCTTCACATCCCTTATTAAATGGATGTAGGGAATATGACATGAATACCAAATACCCATAACCACTTTCGGTAGTATCCTTAATCAATTACATCTGTATAACACACTGATCTCCCATGTGTAGCAATTGAAACAATTAGATATTCTATTTTGGTCTTTGAAATGTGCATCTATAACAGGCTTTTTTCTCACATATTTCTGCTGGCTTCGATCTTTTGTTTGGTTGTTTGGGACTGATATGTAGTTGTTTGTTATGATGCAAAGGGAAACAGTAGGTAGTGGAATTTAAGAAACTTGTGTAATTAGTACCTTTAGAAAATTTGTATCTTAGATTTTCTTTGTGCATTTGCACGCCCATTGGATGCATGCTTCATGGTGATTGTCAGAACCAATGCAAATTCTTTCAGACAAACGTGCTGTTTCTTCCTGTTACAACAACATTGTGCCAATATCTTACCTCTCCTAACATCTTGACTTTTGTGCCCCTTTATCAAGTAACGGTAGAGATTGACGACTTTTGAGAGCATAGAATAGTTGGCTAACCTTCAACTATTTTCTAAAGTTCTAATGTCAGTTTCTACTTCATAGATAATTGGGCCTTTCAGTTTTCGAGTAGATTCCAGAATTCTGTTTACACCAAGTGAAAGAAACAAAGTTGCTCAAGTAGAGGAATCAGTATTTGCAATTGACTGGGCTTTGAAGGTTCTTGGTTCAGCAAAGGCCACTGCTTGGTATTCACCCAGACGCCAAGAGGCCATGGTGGAACTTCGTTTCTTTGAGAGATGAAAAGTGTGGCTTTCCCAAGTGTTTTCCGAGAGCTTCTAAAATAGAACAATTGTAAGAACATCTCGCCCTTTTGTCAATTTTCTAGCAATTTTATGGGTCAGGCAGTCAGTATCTTAGATCTACATCCTATGCAGGCCTATTATGTATGAAAAAGTTAGTTTTGGGGATACCAGCAACTCAGTTTTTGCCATATGGAAAGGAGACCTGGTTATGGTTTCATAGTTCACAGCTTTTAGCATAAAAGACGAATATGATTTCCTGGTTATGGTTTGTTGCAATAAGTTGCAACAAATAAGTTTTTTTATGAGTTTTACAAGAAAGTATGAATCGATTTGAGTTTTATGATTGAGTGGGTTTTACGAGAAGCCTGATCTGACCTAACGTGATTAGATTAAGTTTGAGCCCCGATCCAAAATTCAAACGCATGCAAAATATTATGATTTGGGTCCGTTTGTGTTTTTTTTTATTTCGTTTACCTTTTTTTTTTAGTTTTCCCCTCATTTTCTCGGATGGGTCAGATTGGGTTTCACATTTTTTTTTTCTTTCAAAATTATAGCTGTTTATGATAATTCTTTTAAAATTATTCTAATTAAACTAGATGGAATAAACTATGGTGTACAAATGCGATCATGTTTACTATTCATTCAAGCAAGAAGATTGTAAGGCTACGCTAATGATGAAAAAAGAAAACATTATTGATTTGGACCTGCAAATGAGAGTTAGAAAATTTCTCATCATGTCAATGGGTGATCAACACAATGCAACCACAGCTTACACGAGGTTACCTTCTTATAGATACAACTTAAAAGATTTGGGATGTAACTGCTCATACTTCTCCTAATTAGGTTAGGATGTCCAGATATATGAGTTGAGAAAAAAAGGTTTACGAAACCAAATAAGGTGAGATGATAATTGACTAGTATTTTTGTTGACCTTTGTAGCTCGTTGATATGGGTGGTTAGATCCAAACTCTTTAATAGTACGGATAGGTGTCACGTAGTACCTGGTCAAGGTCAAGATCAATTCCTAGATGGATGCGTGTTATATATCCGACCGGGCTCATTATCATCCCCCCGGTCGGAAGCATATGCTCGTTATCATCCCCTCGGTCGGAAACGAGTTATATATCCGACCGGGCTCGTTATCATCCCCCCGGTCGGAAGTGGGTTATATATCCGACCGGGCTCGTTATCATCCCCCGGTCGGAAGAAGGTACTCAACATCGTAGATCGGAACCAAGGCATCAGGTCGGGTATATACATTACGCTAGCTGACCGAATGCGTCTTCTGAATCCCGGTCGGGTATATATTTTCTGCTAACCGACCAGACGTGCTCTATGAATCCCGGTCGGTTGAAGTAGGTTCCCGGACCGGAATGATTTCATCATTGACCCTGGTCTCCGGCATAACTATAGGGGTTGACTCCGACGTCGCCTGTACAACCATAACACCCCTCAACAGTACGGTTAAAACACCCATCAATGGTATGACCAGAACACCCTCAATTGTACCCCCAGGCACTCTCCAGAAATACGGGAAACGACGGTACTTTCGGGCCAGAACATGCTCACCTATGCCTCAACAGTACGCATCATTAATGTTGGTCGTACATACTTCGGAAGAGTATATAAAGAAACGGGAGTCACTGCGGATAGCAGGTTCTTTTCTACTCTGAAACTCCTTTACTTACTATTTCAATACTTCTGCGCGATCAGACCTGACTTGAGCGTCGGAGCGAGATCCTCAGGCCCCTCGCCTGGAGCTCTCCGTTAACCCTCCGTCTCTCTTTCTGTGATTTGTGTAGATCTCCGATCGGAAAAAAACAGAGAGATCTTGTCCGCT